>JARHVA010007583.1:457500-542500 GCA_037957365.1 Torreya grandis
AATTTGTCCCAAACCCCATATATAAATAGGGCCAACCCAACCACTTGGCCAATTGTATGTGGGGTGGGGGATCAACTAATTTTTTTATGTTTTTTCTTATGCATTATTTCTTTCATTAAGTTGTACCATACCTATGCATTATTTCTTTATTATATGATGGGTAGTATATCTCTCTACTTTTGTGATGTCTTATTTTTACTCTTATTACATGGACTTAGATCTCATTTTTTATAAAATTTCTTATTTTCATTTATTTTTATGATCTAGAACCTTTGTGTAGTGTCTTTTTCTATCCCCAAACCAATGGTTGGGGTGGTTAGGGCACCACCGATAGATGGGATCATATTATACATTACTTATTTTTAATGAATAGTTGAATTATTTGATGTATCTAGTTAAATATGCATGATATGGAGACAGATTCATGATGGTGCTAATGATGTAGAGACATTTAATTTCTTACAACAATATATTATTGTATCTTAGTGCTTGAAGAAAATTTATTTATGTTTCATTATTAAAATTAAGACATTTTAGTGTTTAAAATAAAGCATATACCCTTTTTATGACTTAATGTGATGTAAGGACTAATTATTGAGCTTTAGAAATGTTAAGGTTTCCTTTTTGTGTGCATAGAATAATTGTAATTTTGATCATTAAAAAAATTGAAATTTTCTTGGTCTATCACATGGTTGTAACTTTATGATTAAATATGTGCATGAATAAATTGTATATTTTGAAATTATATCTTGGTTGTACCTTTGGTTTACAATAATAGTTGTGTGGAACTCAAAATAAGTTAATCTTATTAGGGAGTGCAAACATGTCATTAGTGCAATATTTTCATGTGATCTAGGTGAGAGGCTTAATCATATGTGGTTATTTTTATACCTAAAATTAAAATTTCTATTTATAAATTCAATCTATTTTATGCATGTAATATAAAAAGGGACATATCTTGGTTAGCATTTTTTAGAACTAGTTTGGTATGACTATTGTCTATTTTTAGTGAAACCTATTTATGAAGTCATGATTTAGAATGTAATCTTCCCTATGATTATCATTTGTGATGAAAACTGATCAATGATGAAAACTGCTCTGAAGCCATCAACAAACTGATACAGACCTATCTAGATCATTCATTCCTTGTAGCCCTATTTTCCCTGTTTATTGGCCATAACTGTTTATAGGTTAACTAAATCAAGAAATTAAAAAAATTTATAGATACCCATTAATCCCTTCTATAACATATTTAAAAATCTCTTGAGGTTTATTTGTACGGAATTGTACTTTCTTCTTTATGCCCTGTTCTAATTAGCCCTCCTTGAATGCAAAACACCTTGTCCAGAGTAAAGTACAGACTTTATAAGCAAAAAAAGAATCATTGTAGATACCCATTATCTTCTTTCAGGTGAATAAATCATTTTTTAGTGCACTTATTTGGAGAAATTCACTTTTCCTATATTGGCCTATGCTCTTTCCTTCACATGCACCTAGGCTTCACTTGGTAATTGTCTTTTTTTTGTACTTCTCCCTACTATATCACCTTGAAACCACTTCCAAAAGTTTTAAAACATCATCAAGGGTCAAATTACAAAGTTTCAAGAGTTTAAAAGCTTTAAAACTCATTTTGAGGGCTAGAAGCTAAATCAAGATTTTCCCTTGGACAGTCACAGGTTGCGAGCTAATTATTTTTTCTGGGTGTGTTTTAGACAGTTTCAAGGGATCTAATCACTTGTATAGGGTCTTTTTTAACCCCCTACACCTTATCCAATAATCATCTTGGTCATGTCAACCTTCTGTACTTTCTAATGCTCAACAACTCAGTTGTCTTGGACTATATTTTTATGACAGTCAACAGGGTTCATTATTGTCATTTCTTTTTGAGTGATCAATAGGATTTCAAGTGGATAAAAAACCATGTCAATACCTTAATGAATTCCCCATTAATATTACCTATCAATAATTACCTGATCAATCCACTTACAATGCAAAAACATACAAGTTTCTTAACTTTTTATGTACACTGTCACCTACAGGCCTGAATTCCAACAGTTTGAGATTTTGGATATCAAGAGGTCTTCTAATGACTGTTTATTCTTGAATTATGTTCATTCTTGCCTTATATACTTATATCCATGTCATTACAAGATTTATGCAAACATTTTCATGTAGATTTTACCTTAGACAATGAGCTGTATTTTTTTAAATTCCTGATATCTAGTTTAGGCCTGTTTGGGCTTCTTATACATTCAAAGTACTTTTAAGACCTCTTGTTCATAGAATATCAGTTTAAACTCATTCTCAACATGCCAAATAACTAGGTTACATGTAAATTCATCAAGGATTTATAGAAATCCATCATTCATACACATTCACATATACACACACAGGGCTGTCACCAGAATTTCATAAAGAGACCATAACATAATCACATGAAGCAAAACATTCATTCTTTCATAGATCAAATAAGAAACTTATATTTCAATATAAAATGTTCCATGGATTCCAAAGCCTTGTATATTCCTTCACACATTCTTCACATCAAATTTGCTCCTTTTTCCTTAACCTTATCATCTCTTGAGTGAGATCCTCCCTCACTAACTCTCCTCTCTATCCTTCATTCTTTCTTCTTTCCTTTGAAGGAGAGGACTTTTCCTCTCTGTCATTCTCCACTTCTATGCCCCTCTCATCCTCTCTTCTCTTATTTTCCCTCTCTCCTCTTAATGAATTATTCTTTGTTTTTCTTTTTTTTCAAGAATCTCTCTTCCAACTTCTACGCCCAAATTGGGCTTAAGGCAACAAAAGACTGTTTTTAAGTTTTAACAATTTACTAAGGTTGAAAATAGTTTCAACCATTTCCCCCTAATTTTCTCAATAATCTAACAATCACTTTTCATCTTTTTACTTTCACTTTTTGATAATTACATTTACCTTGAAGGTGAAATTTTGAAATCTCACAATTTGGAGGGAAAACCAAAATTTGAATTTTTACACTAGAATTTGAAACTTTTGTAGATGCTCCTGCATCATACTCTCCTTCTAGAAAATATTTGAACCTTAGTTCAAATGGGATGCTTCCTCCATGCTTTAGCCTTCATTTGTATACCTGGATCCCACGGTCTTGTTGTCAATACCAATGCTTGTCTTTGGTAGTCTTTGTCTTTCATCTTGCTTTTCTTCCTTTTCTGGTATGTTCTTCTCATTTCTTTCTCATCTTTTATGTCCCATCTCCATGCTTCATTCTCATATATGTCTTCAAAATATTCTTGATCTTCTTGGTTAAAAAAATTGTCCATTGAGCTATGGACATCATTCATCTCCACAACTTTAACACCTGCATTCAAAACATCAAAAGCAACCTTAGTAGAAAAACATTGAGGCCATGAAGCCTCTTCATTATCTTCATGTTGTTCTTTGTCCAAATCTGCCTTCACTATCTTTCTTTGTTCTTGCCTCAATTCATTTTCCATCTAATCAATGGTGTCACCATGTTGATAGGTGTTTCTACACAACTCTCTTGGAGGATTCAACAACTCTTCTATCCTCTTCATCTCTTCACTCAACACAAGTTCATCCAAATCTTCATGTCCTATATCAAACATAGCACCAGATTGTCTTTCATCCTTTATAAGTACATTCATCCACTTTATGGTTTCTTCATATAAATCAGCTTCTTCACCAATATCAATATAATTATCAAAAACAATAGGAACACCATTACCTTATGTCTCCTTACTATCTTCAATTGCTGCTTGAAGCCATCTTGTTTGTTCTGCTGCATATTCTTTCCTTTCCCCATCATCCATCCATTTTGAACTCTCTCCTTGCTACACATTAGTTTTCATAGCCACTTTCCATTCTTCATTTTCCATGAAAATATTATTAAATGATTCAAAAACATCATTATCCTATCTATTGCAAGCAATTGACTTACCTTTCCATGTACTTGTGTCATCCTTCACCTTTCTCCATTGAGTTCTTGGTGTTGTTACCTCAACACTCACATCTTCTTAACTCTTAGCCTTCTTAGGCACCCACATTTGATTCTTTCTCTTATCAATTGACTTCACAAGCCATTTAGGCATCCTATAACCATGCTCTTGTGATACTAGTAAAAAACCAATTTTGTTTGTCCTTTTATTTTCTTGCACATCTACATTCATATGAGAAAAATAAGTCTTATAAGGTAAACTTGCCTGCTTTCTTACTTGTTGCTTGCTTGTGTGCTTCACCATCCACTTAGGCATCACATATCCATGATTGGCTGCTTTGTGTGAGGACTTCATCTTCCTCTTGCCTCTTCTAACTTGTGTATTAATATCTTCATGCTCACAATAACAATCAAAATCAGCACTTAACACTTCATTTACCTCTTTGATAGTTTGTTCCACGGAGCAATATTTCTCTTCCTTTGTGCTTGGCTGTCCTCTTTCCTCCTCTTGGCATTCAATGGCATCATGGAATTCAGCTTCCTCTTCTACCTCTCCTCTCTCATGCATTAACCAATGCACCTTATCAACAGCAGCAAACTCTCTTCTCTTTCTTGCACATTCACTTGTGCATTTGGTGTCTTCTCTTGCACCAATCTCTTCACTCTCCAAGGCCCTTCTCTTGACCTTCATAAGGCTGCTCATACCTGCACTTACCCATTCAAAAACAACATTAGAAATAAAAACAAGAGACCATAATGTCTCCATGAGTGTCCTCTTAATGGACATTCTCATCATTCCAAGTGCTCTTCCTAGCACTTCATCTTTTCTCTCTTCTCTCTTGTTATCCTCAATGAGAACTTTATTCTCAAATTCTTCCTCTTGCTGCTCACTTGGCAACCTTCTTACCTTCTTCAGGCCTTTATGGGCTTCTCTCTTCATGGCAATCTCATTTTGCCTTCTTCTCCTTTTCACTAGGAGATCTATTGGCCACTTCAACCTCTTCTTCATTGGCCATACCCATGATTTCTTATCCATCTGCATCCAAGACTCATATTCATCTTTAACCTTAGCTAATTCTCTCTTCAAACTAGCAATTTATTTATCAATTACAAAACTATCCATAACTTTGATGCTTGCTTTCTTCTTGGTGCCCTCATGTACCTTGCTGCTCTGTAGTGCCTTCAACAACACTTCCATCTCTGAGATCTTCACCCAAGTATTTTCCACCTTGGTCTCTTGATCCCTTGTCTCACCCAAGCTTTTTCTCCTTGACTGGTCTTTTGACAATCTCCTTGATCTCACCTAGGCCTTTTGCATCCTAGTCTTTTGATCCTTTTCTCAATCCTGCAGCAACTCTTATACAACACTTCATCAAATACAAATCAAAAATCCCAGCTTACCTTGCTTTGGATCTTCTTCTTGAGCATTCACTTGCTCTCTTACTTTTGATCTTTCCAAGCTTCAAACTCCATCCTTTACCTCACCCAAGTCTATTTCACCTTAGTCTTTTGGCAAACAATCCAAGCTTCTTCTTGGACCTTCACTAAACCTTCCTTGGCTTCTTCTCTTCTTAAGCCTCAATGGCTTGGCTTCCTTGAACATGAAACTATTTCACTTGATTTCTTCTCATCACAATAACTCAAATCAAATAGCACAATTATGCATACCTTTTCTCCACAGGGTTTCCTAATGCTTTGTCCTGCTGATCCTCTTGCCAAATCCTGTAACAACTCATTAGAAATCATAACCAACAACAAATTACCAATTCCCAAGAGCTTCAAGCTCTGATACCAAATGATGAAAACTGATCAATGATGAAAACTGCTCTGAAGCCATCAACAAACTGATACAGACCTATCTAGATCATGCATTCCTTATAGCCCTGTTTTCCCTATTTATTGGCCATAACTGTTTATAAGTTAACTCAATAAATAAAATAAAAATATTTCTATATACCCATTAAGCCCTTATATAACATACTCAAAAATCTCCTGAGGTTTCTTTGTACGGAATTATACTTTCTTCTTTATGCCCTGTTCTAATTAGCCCTCCTTGAATGCAAAACACCTTGTCCAGAGTAAAGTGCGGACTTTATAAGAAAAAAAAGCATCATTGTAGATACCCATTATCTTATTTCAGGTGAATCAATCATTTTTTAGTGCACTTATTTGGAGAAATTCACTTTTCCTATATTGGCCTATGCTCTTTCCTTCACATGCACCTAGGCTTCACTTGGTAATTGTCTTTTTTTTGTACTTATACCTACTATATCACCTTTAAACCACTTCCAAAAGTTTTAAAACATCATCAAGGGTAAAATTCCAAAGTTTCAAGAGTTTTCAAGCTTTAAAACTCATTTTGAGGGCTAGAAGCTAAATCAGGATTTTCCCTTGGACAGTCACAGGCTGCGAGCTAATTATTTTTGCTGGGTGTGTTTTATACAGTTTCAATGGATATAATCACTTGTATAGGGTTTTTTTTAACCCCCTACAACTTATCCAATAATCATCTTGGTAATGTCAACCTTCTGTACTTTCTAATGCTCAACAACTCAGTTGTCTTGGACTGTATTTTTATGACAGCCAACAGGGTTCATTATTGTCATTTCTTTTTGAGTGATAAATAGGATTTAAAGTGGATAAAAAACCATGTAAATACATTAATTACTTCCCCATTAATATTACCTATCAAAAATTACCTGATCAATCCACTTACAATGCAAAAACATATAAGTTTCTTAACTTTTTATGTACACTGTCACCTACAGGCCTGAATTCCAACAGTTTGAGATTTTGGATATCAAGAGGGATTCTAATGAATGTTTATTCTTGAATTATGTTCATTATTGCCTTATATACTTATATCCATGTCATTACAAGCTTTATTCAAACATTTTCATGTGGATTTTACCTTAGACAATGAGCTGTATTTTTTTAAATTCCTGAATATCTAGTTTAGGCCTGTTTGGGCTTCTTATACATTCAAAGTAATTTTAAGACCTCTTGTTCATATAATATCAGTTTAAATTAATTATCAAAATGAAAAATAACTAGGTTACATTTAATTTCCTCAATGCTTTATATAAATCCATCATTCATACACATTCACATATACACACACAGGCCTGTCACCAGAATTTCATAAAGAGACCATAACATAATCACATGAAGCAAAACATTCATTCTTTCATAGATCAAATAAGAAACTTAAAGTTCAATATAAAATGTTCCATGGCTTCCAAAGCCTTGTCTATTCCTTCACACATTCTTCACATCAAATTTGCTCCTTTTTCCTTAACCTTATCATCTCTTGAGTGAGATCCTCCCTCACTAACTCTCCTCTCTATCCTTCATTCTTTCTTCTTTCCTTTGAAGGAGAGGACTTTTCCTCTCTGTCCTTCTCCACTTATATGCCCCTCTCATCCTCTCTTCTCTTCTTTTCCCTCTCTCCTCTTAATGAATTCTTCTTTGTTTTTCTTTTTTTTCAAGAATCTCTCTTCAAACTTCTACGCCCAAATTGGGCTTAAGGCAACAAAAGATTGTTTTTAAGTTTTAACAATTTACTAAGGTTGAAAATAGTTTCAACCATTTCCCCCTAATTTTTTCAACAATCTGACAATCACTTTTCACCTTTTTACTTTCACTTTTTGATAATTACATTTACCTTGAAGGTGAAATTTTGAAATCTCACAATTTGGAGGGAAAACCAAAATTTGAATTTTTACACTAGAATTTGAAACTTTTGTAGATGCTCCTGCATCAATTTGTCATTCAAATTTTGTATGATTTTTTTGGCTTTTTGAGAATTGAAGAAATGGGTTTATTGTCATTAAGGAAACCATTCTCAAGAAAAAGGTAAAGGTAAACAACTAGGTTTTGTCTTCATAATCCATTCTCTATTATAAGAGAATGTGGAGGAGAAATAATAAGTCTTTGGTTGTTTATTGATTATTAATGTTGATACTATGAATATTGTGGTTTTATTATTATTTGAATGTGTATTATTCCATAATGCCCAGTCTTTTTTAGAGTCAAAATTATTTAAATCTTAGAAGTTCGTTTGTATATCTATGTATCTAATTTTAAAAAGGTTAAAATGAATTAAAGTTTTTTCCATTTAAGAAATTTTTTATAAACCTACATTGTAACATTTTATGGTTGTGTATTTGATTATATTGGTGTTTTCATCAAAATTATTCCACTATGAATGAATTAAACATAATAAATATATTGGTTGGATCTATTGATTCTTTTCTTTTGCATGGCATTGAAACATCTTAATGAGATCATGTTTTTGAGTATCATATATTTGAAACTATATTGAACATTTGACATATATAATTGTAAGCTAACATATAGTTTTATCGTGTATTCCATTTTATAACATAGTGAATAAGGTTGAATGGGTGGTATGGTTAAGATAATATTGAGTTATAAGTAATTTATTTTTAGTCAATTATATTTGGTAATTGTTGTATTTTTACTTCATCCTTGGAGAGTTAACATGGGATATTTTTTTGTATGTTTAGTAATATGTAAAAGTGTTTTATGTTATTTTCATGGACATGAACATTTATATTATTATATTTACATTAGAATAAATGTTTTGTTTTAAACATGACCAAAAGAATGAAATTCGTCATATATTATATTTGACTATTACTCTATGCTTACCTCTCTTAACTGAGTTTCATAAGGTTAAAATAATTTACTCAAATGTATACCACTAAGTTACTAAGATTCCTTTTGTTCTGATTAAATATGGAATAAATGTTGTTAAAATATAATTAGGAATCTATAAGTTGGGATAGATGATATAATTGTTACTTGAATCATGGACCTAAGATCCATCAACATGCCTAATGATCAATTTTTAGTCTTCAGATAAAACTTTCCTTAAAGATATTAATTTATGTTGTGATTTTTCTTATCTATGTAATTGTCCACATAATTCATAGACTTAATTTACTTATGGGAAATAATATACAATGAAACAAACATAATACTAATAGTTTCCTATTATATGGTAGTGTAATCCTATTTCTAATTATGTGGTGGTATGGTTCCAATATGGTTAAGAAATTGAATTCTTATTATCTCCATTTTTATGGTGAATATTTAGAATGCAGAAAATATTATAAATTGGTTTATGATTTTATTTGGTGATTTTATCCTAACCTATACATGTGATATGATGTGATTCTATCATAATTAAATTGGTATTAGTATATGAATCTTAAACTATGATATTGTTTGGGTATTGATTGTAATAATTAACATGTGAACAATACTATAAAAATAATTTTATGTGACTTAAATAAGGTAATTAGCTACCTAAATAACTATATGAATTGAAAGTATATTATCTTCTCTTGGAATCTCTTTACCTTCATCTATGGTTAGAAATATTTCATAACTAGATTATAGCTCATGATTATAGCCAACATATAAGAGTTTGAAACTGCACAATCTTAAGGCCTACCATAATTAAATAATGTACATTATGTGCATACCATGCTAACATGGAGTTAAAACTAATTTGAATGAATCATTGCATCTTAAAATACTGATATACTCTTCTAAAACTAAAAACACAAAGTATTATAGAAATTCATTCAAGTTCTAGCTTCGAAGTGGTTATATAAATTCTCTAATGTTCTATCCTAATTATAGAAAGAGATGGTATTGGAAAAAATAATTGGCATGTCTTTGGTTCATTGTTATAATTTTCAAATGACACTTAACTTAGTTTAGTTAGACCATTCAGAAATACCATGGTTGTATGAAATAATTGTTTATAATTTGGCCTCCCAGCCCAAATTTCAACCCCTACAATCAAAAAAATTCTCATGAGACCCATTCAAGCTTATATATGTGATATTGATTCATTATGATGTCTTCTTTGGTATATTTTGTAAGCCTATCATCATTGATTAAGGTGTCATAATAGACAGTAGACATTACTTATAGAGATCATCATATGTCATAGTTATTTTAGGTCTTCAGATAATGTGATAGTTGTCATGGTAGTCTTTGAGTGAGTGGATAGGTGTCAAACATATTTTTAATCCTAGATAATGGTCTTTTCCTTGTTTGATAAAGTTAAGGTAATTTGTGGACATTAACGTTTTTAGTTGTCACAGGGTTTGAGCCTGTTTTAACCATTTCTTGAGAAGGGACCTTTGTTACCATGATATAAATGTGTCCAAGACTTGTTTAAGTCATAACGTGAAGTATGAAAATGTATCCAAGGTTACCTTTATGGTATACTTAGTCAATATTCTTTTAAGCTTTAGTTAGCCTTGTAAGTCATCAATCGACACTTAAAACATCTCATATGAGTCAAACTAGATTTTAAACCTTTGGAAAAGGGTATGTTTTTATTTCAAATTAAAGTTAATACTCTTTAAATATCCCCATATCCATATTAATGTCATTTTGAGATGGTTTCATATGCAAAAATGGGTCCTTTTTGAAGTCAAACCCATCTTTAATTCACCAAATGGGCCCAAATCTATTGGAAATATATCCTTTCAGCTTCCCCACCCATACTATGTGGTTTTAAATGTGTTTTGACCTCTATTTTCCCTCTTCTCATCCTCTAATGGTCTTTTAAGGAACTAAATCATGAAAAAATGCAGAAAATAAGGGGTTTCATAGGTATTTTATGATTATACACACATGTATAGACATGTCAAGGTCAAATAAAATTGAAAACATGTAGAGGAAAATAATTTCAGGCATAAAATAAGGAGATATTTGAGCTTCAAATTAAAAATTCCAAAAATTGACCTCTCCTTTCCATCATCCTCCTTTGTAGCCTAGAAAATCTTTCAAGTTTTTGATCAGTTCATACAGGAGAGAGAATATGGTGAGATAATATTTGCGAAGAAGAAGAGGGTATCATGGCCTTTCCATTATTTAAATTAGTATAAATATTCATTTCCTATGCTATATCAACAATCATTAATAATTTGAGAAATCAAAGTTACCTTCTTTATCTATGTAGGGGTTAACTTTACAATGGTTTTAGTGCATTTTTGAAATGGTTTTAAAAATAAGTGTTTATATATGGGTTACAAGGGTACTCAAAGTCCATATCCATCATGACCAACTACTAGGTCACAAATGTTAGCCTTAGAGAGAAATGAAACCTTTAGGTTGTCATTTGTAGGTTACAGGTAGTGTCTCTTCCTATTACAAAGTCTTTGGTGCATAAAATAGAAGTGCGTGGTGGTTTTGGGTTAGATGGTGGGTTATTTGGAGTCCAATAAAGTATTATATCGTACCAAAAATATTTAAGACACAATATGACCAAACAATTCCATCAAATCTTTGCTTCAATGTGACTACTACGTATGTAATGTAATCTCCATACAAGTGTAAGTAGAATGTCATTGTAATAGATATGGAGAACCATCAAGCTAGGTTAAAACATGCATTAGATTCATATTATGGTCATATGCTCAGTTTTTTTCCTCATTATCCTCATTGAACTATACTAAAAACCCATTCTCATCCTTAAGCCTTTGAGGGATAAGTCCTCACTTAGGTACCTACAAGCCTATTTAGGTAGACAAGGCAAGTAAGGTGGCCATTTTTTGAATAAGAACAATAGGTTTTGAAGGCATTAAGGAGTATTTAATAATAATAAGATCATATAAAAAGTATGGGGATGGAGAAGTCAGGGCCAAATAGATACCATAATCATCAACTCAATCTTTAGCCTTGAGAGATAGACTAAAACCAAGATTTTAATGAAACTAAGAATGTGACTATAGGTTTAAAGAAGAACTAATAGAGTCATGAGCTTATGAAGAGATTTAGAGGAATATAAATAATAATTAAGTGTAATCATACTATTGGCAGAATTCAAGGGAATAATGAAACACTATCCCACTTGTCAAATGAAGCACTCACGTAGTCAAGAGGCCTATAAATGCTACCTACAAGATTGACTATAAACAGAGTGAAAAATTAAGCATGGATCATATTTGAGGGTGTATTAAAGGTGATAGGAGTGTATTGGGATGTGATAAACCATGGTATAGGTTTTCATGATGATAATAAACTCATATGCTAGTAAATAGACACTCACCTTCTCACATAGTCAGAAACATAAAACTGCCACCTATAGGTAGAATCATGAGCAAGAGAGTAGAAGTGTGAATACCATGCAAAGAGGTGAAATACAAGAGAGAAATTAGGGTATCTAAATTTTTTTATTAATGATATTATTATGCAGTAAACCCTTTGGTCTTTTGAGATAGACAAGAGAGGGCTTAATGGCCTAGTTATGCCTATTAGGCCTAAAACTGGTATGTATAAACATGTGCTTGAAAGTTGAAGACTCCTACATGTTTGGGGTTGTATTATGGTTTTAAATATCATAAGGTGAAGTGAGAAAGACATATATAGGTTTACAGGATGATTATAACCTTAGGTTAAGGTAATAAGCCACTAAACTATACCCTTAGGGTTACATAGGCCTAACTATTCATAAACCTTGGTTAAAATATGAGAGGTATACAGGTAAAAAAATCCATGGAGAATGAGTTTAAATGGTATTATAATAACCTAAAATCATGTTACATGAGTTTATAACTCTATCAATTGTAGGTAAATAAAGCATATGTCTTATTTAAGTCTCTAACATAATGGGTTAAAGCACTTGGACTAAACTATGGCACTCAAGACAAACCTACAAGAGAAAAGGGGAATATATGGTGGTCTATATGGATGGAAATAATTGAAAAAGTGTGAAAACATATGGATACATGTGATATGGTTATATATAAGTCACCATTTTACCTATAGGTGGATTAGAATCAATTTAGGTCTACAAGGCCTAAAGACATCCTTAGGCCTCAAGACCCCATCTCTAACTTATGGCACATACAACAACCTCCTTCTCCCCCCTCCACCCACACAAAGTAGACTTAAGGAAATGAGAAGGTGTGGGATGATGGTACAAACCATGAGGAAAAATTTCTAGATAAAATAAGGCAAAGAAGTACCAGTCTTTCTCTTAATACCTCTCTCAAATTGCACTGCCCCCATTGATCATGTCTAGCTACCAACACAAGCACTCATATCTCATATGGCATGATGACTCAAGCTTAGTGATATTAGGGGGAGTTGAGGATCCATATGAAATTAATATCCATGGAGGAAAGAGTTGTAATAAGGATCCCAATTTTATGAAAAATCACTAATACTATAAATTACATAGAATTCTTAGCAAGGAATCAAGGTTTAGAAATTTTCACTCACATATCATCGTACAAGTTACATGGGATTAAGAGTAGTTCAAGGGTTTTATATGGGTCTATTGGCTCAACATCCATGTCCATGAGTTTTGGGTTTAAGGCTTGTACTCTATGAACCATAATTAATATGGTAGGCCATTAAAGCCCTGTATAAACCATAATAGAGACTTGATGAAAGAAAACATAAAGAATTTTCACTCAAAAACCCCGAATATTGGCTTAGAAAACACATGATCTCATGATTCACTTTTATGAGGTCTTTTTTATGGAATTGGTCTATACAAAAAGTTGTATGAACCCATAAATAACACTATTTTTATATAGTTTAGTGATATTTTCCAACTTTTTAGGCCAAAAACTACCCACAATTATACCTATAAATGACCATGTATGTTTATATCAAAAGGCCAGTCTAGATGTGCTACTGGGAAGTAGCCTAGCCACCTAAGTCAGGTAGAGTTACAAGTTTTCACTATTATAAAAGATTAATTCATGGTGTGATATGATTATATGGACCTAAAACATGATATCTTACTTTTTATTAAGCTTTTATTCATATTCCATGGCCAACTAAGAAACAATCACTAAGTTACTAGGCCTAGTTATCTAGTAGGCCTATTTTGACAAGAGAAGATGATTTTGGCATAGAGGGGTTGTTGAGTGAGTAATTTCAAGGTCATTACACCCTTATACATACCTAATTAATGTTATAAGTCACCCTTATCATGTACATTATAGAGGATGGGATAGTTTCCAAACCTATTAAGCATACACAAAGGGAAGGTGGGTTACTAAATTCTCCATGGAAGCCTATTTACACCACATTTCTTACTTGTAACTATCATGAGGAGAGATAATTAACCAATTTGGAATGATCATACTTTGTATAGAGTCAACCTTTCAAAAAATAAACATCTAATTCCTAAAATACTCATTGATGACCTCTCACCACTAAGGCAATGGATAGAGGGATCATGAAGTTGTTAATGTTTACAACTAATGATGGAGTGAATGAGGGTCATTTATGAGAGTGAATTAGGGTCATTTATAAATTATACATAGCATATTTACCTATATTTATTTTTTTATGTTCTATAAATTTAGGTTCTAATTCCATTATAATCATCCCTCTACTAGGTATGAAGAAATGTTGCCCAAATTTGTACTTTGTCACCTCTAGAGATAATACAAAGACTATTACAGCTTCTTCATGTTAGTATCTAGTGTGATCAAGGAATCCAAGAAGAATGATTAGATCATATGTTAGATTTCAAAATGAAATCAAAATGAAAGGAAACACACTAACATGCATAAAACTATCTTGCCTAGATTAAAGGGGGGAGCTTAGTGAAGAAAAACAATTGACAAATCACAACTAAAATGTAAGAAAAGAAACCTTTATTACCTTCCTTGAATGATCCAATAGATTACTTCATTGAATTTATTAGATTATGCTCAAGATATATTTTCCAAATAGTTCTGTGTGGCTCCTTCTCCCCTTGACACCATAGTTTGGCTCATGTTTATTTGATGTAGATTCATGGCTTGATGTCTTGGATTGTGATTCACAATTTTGGCATTATAACTCTATATATTTCACTCTTTTCATAAAACTTGAATTATAACATTACTCTATCCAAGCTCTCCAAATGAAGAGGTCTAGGCTTATATTTATAGGTTTAGCAACTAACCCCAACCCAATGTGAGTTAGGGTGTACTTAGAGCCTAGAATGGGTTTAAACTTAACCTTTGTGAGTTAACTAACCATAGTGGAGTCAAAAGGTGTCAAATGGTCATGAATAACAATGAATAGGCATGGGTCCAATATTTATAGATATTTTCCAAAGATGACAACTCACAAAAGGTAATCATGAATTCCTAAGATATTCTTTGATTTTTGAATTTCCTTTTTGATAATTCATTTAATTACTCATGGTTAATTAAATGCATTTGATTTTATTTTACATGTTAATTAATTCTATATATTATTTTTGACATTTTGAAAGATTTGAATTAATTCATGTGTGCATTTGTCCCATTTAATTGATTTATAAGCCAAATTGTATTTTATGAAGTCAATTTTGAGATGTTTAGTGATTCTTAGGTTTGATTGGTAAAGGTTGGTAAGAAACAATTTAAATACCAATATGAAGACATTGGTGGCCAATTTTAGATGTCTACAATTTTCCCTTGTTTGGGAAGGTGTTGGAAGCTATAAGCATAGTAAAGTCTTCTCAAATAATAAAAAGGTTCTATGTGCTTACAAATTCAATGGTAATGGATGAATTATAGGGTATCCCTTTGAGGGAGTAATTGGCAAAAGGGGTCAAAAAATGTTCCCTCAAAAGAAAGAAATGAGTGGACCAAACATATGAAAATGATGGGGTGGAAGGGATTGATTTTCTCAAAGGTGGTTATAATCAATGGCATATGGAGTTACCCTAGTTAGGGAAGATAAAGAGGATGATTTTAAATAGGTGGTTATAATCATCAAGATGATAGAAACATGCCCCAGGTAGGCATAATAATGTTAATGAATTTCCCAAATGTGGTTAATATAATTGACCCTAAAATTGGTGGAAACACAATGATTTGTCCAAAGGAGGTTATAATCATTGAGAATGCAAGTGGGATGGTGTGCAATGATTTACTAGAAGGTGGTTATAATCATTAGACCCTGATTATGGAAAATAAATGGGATGGTATATAATGGTTTTCCCAGAGGTAGTTATAAGCATTGTATCGCAATAGTGGTAAACATGATATGAAATGACAATGGAAAATATGATGATGTCAAATTGATAAAGAGGATAAATATGAATTACACAACCTGCTAGTAGGGAGATGCTCATTCAAACTAACAAGGAATAAAATTATTTCATTGTTTAATTAATCTATTTGGGATATGACTTGTATTATATTAGGACTATTGTTAAATCTAGTGCCAGGGAGATATTATTGCTATATTTTCCATGTAGAGTTCTTGAAGATGATTTTTTCTATAGCACATGATGGTAGGCATCATGATAGAATACCATGAGGACTTGGCCAAAATATGCATAAGGACTAACTCTGGATATAATACTCAATTGAAAACAATGTACCAATGATAAAAACCATGATGATAATGTTAACACATGAATATGGATTGATTCAAGAATAATTCACAAGGAATCACCCAATAAATACACAGACTGAATTGAGGCAACAATACTTAAAGTAAAAAAATAGGCACAAAAAAAAATCAAACAAACAAACAACATTGATTCAAAATGTTAGTGTAAACAACACGACACAAACAAGATGATGCACATTACCCCTAAAAAATAGGAAACAACTTAATAAATAAATAGGATGGGGAATAGAAGAAAAGGAAGGGGGTGGTTGAGCCATCTCTAGATACACTAGGCAAGTGGATTCTACCTACATAGTTAAATGGACATAATATCCAACAAAAAAGTTTAGGCCTAATGTAGTTCGCCTAAGAAATGGGATAGAAGAAAATGATGAAAAAGAAAACATGATGGATATGATAGAAGAAGATGGGAATTATCTCTAAAAATTATGAGAGCATGGGATAAAAGGCCCAAAAGGATGGGGAAACTAAATGACAAGTGTTTTATTATGGCTTAGTGAGAGTTCCTAGAATCCTTTAGGCAAAAAAGTGGTCAATATTTTTAGTTTTTGTAATTTGATTTTAAAAGTGTTCTTGGAATTTTTAGAGTAACTCAACTTGATTGAGAATGATGAGATACTAAATGTTCCAAGATCACAAAATGGTGAGAGTATTCAAAATTGAAATTTCTAAAAAAATGGTAAGAGTGTAGCTGAAGGGTGATTGAATAATGGTGAGATCATAACTGAGGGGGATTGAGTTGACCTCAACAAGTATTGATCACTACCCACATATTCCCAAAATGGTCTCAAGTCATAGTAGTTCCACCTTATAGTGGAGGAATATAACTAGTGTAGTAGCCAATTTGAAACAAAATAGGCATAGTTGGTATAATGGAATAATATGACATAGGAATGGCAAGATGGTATGTCAAGGCATAATAAACAAGTTTTACCCCTAGTTTTCCCATAGGTGGTTATAATGAAGAAATAACAACATAGATCAATGATACTAATTTGCCTATAGGTGGTTATAATTACTATCAAGACCAATGAGACACTGATTTTTCCAAAGGTGGTTATAATTAGGCCCAAAAAAATAAGGCATGGTATAGAATGAAACAAGAAATCTAGGATGCAACTGTCAAACTTATGTCATACTACTCCAAAATACAACTTATGTCTAGAATACTTGAAAATATTGCTAAATTGATCTAATTATTTTTGCTAAAAGTGGAACCAATGGATAAACTAAGGTCAAATAGGCTAGTAGGTAGTGTTAAAACATGTTGGTCAATAGAAAAGGTTTTGGTAGAATAGAAAGGTAGAACATCAAAGTGATAGCATGGTAGAATGATATGGTACAAATAATAATGTTGATAATATGGTATAACTTGAAATGGTCCTCATAGACAATACACCAAATCACTCAAGTGAAGTAATTATTGAGGTGTATAATGTTTGTTAGCTCATCAAGTTCATCTCAATATAATGTGGTGAGCCTGTATGCTTTAGCACCATAGTTTGCAATAATGATGAAAGGACCTACCCAACTGGGTTTAAATTTGCCTTTATACTTCTTATTAGTCATGGTATTCTTTTGGTTTTCCTTAAGTACAAGATCACTAAGCTCTAAGTCTCTTTATTTCACACATTGATTGTATTGGCCACATAGTTATTTATGATATGCTTTAAAATGGTTAACTATGGCCAAGAATTTTCCATAAATTAAATCCATCTCTTGTAGGTAACTCAACCTCAATGGAAAGAATGGCCTTAGTACCATAAATAAGTGAGTATGGAGTGGCCCCTATTGGATTGAAGTGATTGGTATATTATGCCAAGAGGGCATGGAATATTTGAAGGTACCAATCATGACTGACATCATTGATAATATTTTTAAGGATGATGACAATGGTTTTGTTTGACGCTCCTTCTTGGTCATTATCTTGAGGGTAATATGCCATGGAAAAATGTTTAGTAATATTATACTTGACACATATCTATTTGATACCATTGTTATTAAATGATTTATCATTATTAGATATAGTTTCAGAAGGGATACCATAATGATAGATGAGATGGTTAAAGATGAATTTAAAAATTTGCTTTCCCGTCACGTAAGTGAGGAGTATAGAATCAACCCATTTAGTCAAGTATTCTATGGTGGTAAGAATATGTTTATGGAATTTAGATGAGGTGGGATTTATTTTACCAATGAGATTGAGGCCCCATGTAGAAAATGGCCATGGTGTCAACATTGGTTTCAAAGTCTTGGCTAGGGTATGTATAATATTGGCATGTTGTTGACATTTATTGCATATTTTCACATATGCAGTTGCATTTGTATCCATCATTGGCCAATAGTACCTAACACATAATAAGTTTTTGGAAAATGAAACCCCATTAGTGTGGGATCCACATAACCCTTCATGAAATTCCTATAATGCTAGTGTAGATTCTATCAAAGGTAAATAATAAAGTAGATTTCCATCAAAATTACAATAGTATAGGATTGGTTCAAGTAAGGTATAATGTTGGGAATTGTGGATGAAATATTTAGACTATTTTCAAGATAAGTTAGGTGGAATAATTTGGTCATGGATGTATGTGTATAGGTCTGAATACCAAGTAGAGTTGAGACTAATAATATCGCATATCATTACAATGATTAAAGGATCTTGAGCTGGCACGAGTAGATTTTCAATGAGAAACTATTATTCTTTAGCTATATTTTATTATCTAATAAATGATCCAGTGGTAGCCATGGAATTTATTGTTCTATTACTAGACCTTGGTATATGTTCAAAATGGATATTGGTAATTTGTTTCTTGAGAGTGTGGACCATGGCCTTGTAGGGAACCAACTTATCATCTTTGGTCTAAAAATGGTTTGTAACTTAATTGATAATTAACTAAGAATCACCATAAATATTTAGATGATGTTTGTTCCATTATAATACCTATCATAGTCCTATAATGAGTGATTCATATTCAGCCATGTTGTTGGTACAAGGAAATTTGATTTTGAATGATTTAGGGAATAGATCCCCCTATGGTATAATAAACAAAAAACCTACCCCTATTCCATGTGTAGTGAATGATCCATCAAAATACACCTTCTAATGTTGCTCCTTAAGAGGTGTTTCAATGATGGTCATGATGGATTCATCAATAAATTATAATGTTAATGGCATTGTATCTATAATGGGTGCTTCAACAAGTTGATCTGCAAGAACTTTCCCCTTGATGGATTTTTGGTTTACATATTCTATCTCAAACTCACTTAGAAGCATGATCCATTTGGCCATACAGCCTTGTTAATATATTTTAGATAGTAGATACTTGAGAGGATATACTTTTTAAATTACCATGGTCTTGTTATTTAACATGTAATGTCATAGTTTTGAGATAGAAAGACCATAACTAAATAGGCTTTTTCAATGGGCATATAATTGTGCTCATACATGACTAGTGTGTGGATTAGATAGTACATGACATAATCCTTTCCATTTTCATCATGTTGAGCTAGAAGTGCCCCTAGGGCATTGTTTATGGTTGATAGATTTAGAAGGAATGGTTTCCTTGGTATTTGATAGATTTAGAAGGAATGGTTGATAGATAGTCCTTTAGCTATTGAAACAATTT
Source organism: Torreya grandis (assembly GCA_037957365.1). Lineage (NCBI taxonomy): Eukaryota > Viridiplantae > Streptophyta > Pinopsida > Cupressales > Taxaceae > Torreya > Torreya grandis. The sequence continues at coordinate 477,466 of JARHVA010007583.1, forward strand.
CTGATAATTGTCATCCCAAATAAATATGACAATCTTCTTCAAAATATGTGTAAAAGGATGACACTTGTCATCTAATTGAGATATGAAGCGTCTAATAGATTGTATTATGATCTACAAACTATGAAGCTACATTAAATTGGTTGGTGGTTGTGTTTTTATTATGTCTTGTACTTTGGATGGATCAACTTCAATGCCTCTTTGAGACACAATGAAGCTAATAAATTTTCTTGAAGTAACTCCAAAAACACACTTATTAGGGTAAATCCTAACTTTGTATTCATGAAGTCATTTAAATATCCTACTCAATGCTATTGGATGATTAGCCCTGGTATTTAATTTACATAGTATGTCATCAATGTAGTCTTCAACAATGTCATGCATCATATTATTGGTTGAATATTTTGTCAATCAGCGTACTAATAAACAAAATAGGTCTGATCATCCAAATTAGGAAGATTGGTCAACCAAATGTGTAGGTTTACCACATCAAAAGGGGACTAATATCTCCTCTCATCAAGGGGAGGTTCCCTGTATATATATATATATATATATATATATATATATATATATATATATATATATATATATATATATATATATATATATATATATATATATATATATATATATATATATATATATATATATATATATATAAAGAAAATAATACCCAAGGGTAGGATAAACCATCCATCTCTCTTTTTTTAGAGATGATGTGTGCAAATAAAAAGATAAATCTTAGGGATAATGATAGAAAGCACTCCTCTTCTTTCAGAAGTACCATTCAACAAACCACAAGAATCTTCCTGGTAGTAATTGCAAAATGTAACCAAGGTCGTAGTAACCAATAAATTGAGATGTAGCACAAAGTTTCCACCTGAATTTCCCAAGAATGAGATATGAAGGATAATGAGGGCACAAAGTCATCCCAAGGTCCTTTACATAGAAACAAAAAGAAAACACACTGAAGGCAATTGTGGGGGCACAAAGTCTCTCCACAGTTGGCTTTAGGATGCCTTCTTGACTACTTTCACTAATTCTGCTTATTGAATTAAAAGAACAAAAAATATATTAAGGAAGAAGACATAAGAATAGTTTCCCCAAAAACAAAGATATCATAACACAAATTCTAAAAAGTCACTTGCTTTCTTATTCCAATAACAAAATATGATCAACAATCTAAGCTCAAAGTCTTAGTAATGCCTTTCAATTTGGGTAGAGTTTTGTTTTTTTATAATCAAAGAGAGAGAGAGATCCCTAACAACAAGAGAGTCCCTTATATAGCCTCTTCAAGAAGGACCCGAGAATAGTAACACATCATGTTGCATTGAATTTTGTTAAGAAGACACACTAGAATTTAGGGGAATTTAGCCATTTGCTTTTCTCAATGCAGAGAAATGGGTCACGCTATTGAAAGTTTGGATCTTTTAATATCCACCTGGTGGTCTACTTCTAGAAACATATCTGATGTGCAAATTTTTTTGGTCATTCCTACTCATTCCTCCTTTTCTAGTTATTTGAATAGTGTCCTTGATTCAGTTCGATGCTCTATTCCTTAGTCACTTCTTGCTGATCTTTTGAGAACCCTACAAAAGATGACACTTGGTAGCTTCTGCAACATTTGATACTGTCTCAATAGATGACACATGGCAGCTTCTGCTATGACTTTGAAGATGACACGTGGCAGCGTAGTGGGTTTTCTATTTCTTCAGACTTTTCTTTTGGAGGAAAAGGTCTAAAGGAATTCTTTCAGAGGAAAAAGTCCAAAGGAATTCTTTCAGATAATTTGTCTGAAGGAATTGTCTCTTTGTCATTTTTGGCGGGGGAACTTTTTTGAAGGAAATCCATTTGCTCTTTTAACCTTTGAATTGGTCCATTTTCCCCCTTCCTACCCTCTACAAGGGCTATTTGAGCTCCAAATTAGCCTTTCAAGTTTTTGTAACAATTCACTTTGGCTTTTGAGTGTCCTCTAAAAGGGCTGTGTGTCCCTTGGAAATTTGCTTTAGTCAATTTTATGTGAATCTCAAGTTGTGACACATGGTAGCATCCGTTATTCTTAGAAACAAAGTGAAATGAGGCTTGAAAGATGAAACTTGGTAGCATCCACTGAGTTCTGTCAAGTTTTTGTTTCCTTCCCTAGTCACTTTTGCCATAGAAATTCCCTCCATAAGGGCACTTGTGTCTTTAACACTTGGGGCACTCCTTTAAACTTGTCGCTTGAACCGATCGATTGAACCAACATTGGTTCAATAGTTTAATGGTTCATTCCCCTATTTCTATTGACTACTTGAACCAAGATTCTTTAAAACAAGTCTCGTTGAACCCGTTGAACCTGTTAAACCTTCAACCCATTTAACCTTTGAACCAAAGTGGTTCAATGGTTCAACGGTTCAATGATTCAAGCATTAGAAACTTGTTCTTTTGATTGAACTTACTTTTAGAAGCATTTAAACTTGTTGAACCATTAGTCTATCACTTCCTTATTCTTTCTAAGCTCTTTGATCTTCATTTTACTAGTTGAACCTTTGAACTTGTGAACTCGTTGAACCCTTTGGTTCAAGTTTCAATGGTTTAATTTGTTCATCCTTTTTATTTGGCTAAGTCCTTTTGATCTTTTTAAACCAAACACATTGAACCATTTGGTCGTTGAACCTATTAAACCATTGAACCCATTGAGCTTTGAAGCGATTGAACTTTGAACCTTGACAAATGCACTTAAATCTTGTTGCTGATGTTGAACCTTTGAACCCATTGAAACCGTTGGACCACAATGGTTCAAGGTTCAATAGTTTAATCCTTACTTAGAAGGTTGCTGATGAACTCTTTTGGTTGAGCCTTGTCATTGAACCAACTTTGAAATCACCTAAGTGTTGAGAGCTTGCTTCTTTCCTACAAAGTCCATAGATTTTCTTCCTGTAGAGTCCGTAGATTCAAGCTTGCAAAGTCCATAGATTCAAGCCTGCAAAGTACATAGATTCAATTTTGTAGAGTCCGTAGATTTCTAAGAAGCTTGAAAAATAAGGAATTAAATGCTCAAAAAAAATTTCAAGAAGGGAAGAGATTATTTTGGTCTGTTGAACCAAAATATTTCACATGTTGTCTCAAAAATGAGAAGTCTATTTTTGGGGACAACAACTGGCTCCAGTTGGGGAGCTTCTGTCAATTGTAAAAAGGAATTGAAGGGAGAAGAATCTAGAATCTCCACTATCTTCATGTGTACCATTGGGCTATGGAGTCATGTTACCCAGAAATGGAAGGTATGAAAAATGGAAACAAACAAAACAAAATAGAATTAAAAACTATAAAAATATACATATGTACAGATGAAATGATCTGATACTTCAAGAGTTAAAGTGTTTCAGATGCTGCCCACTGTGAGGTAGAGAAAAGAGTGTGCCATATTGATATTTTAGCAGAAAGCTATTTTCACCATTATGTTGATGAATTATAAATGGGCCTCTCCAAAGGGAGTCAAACTTTCCATGCATCCCTTTTGGTTCCCTCCTTTTATCCCATAGCAGGACTTGATCCCCAATATGGAAATCACAATTTTTGGCCTTCTGGTCAAAGAGTTTCTTTACCAGACTTTGATGAGCAGCAATTCAGTCCACAACCATGGTTGTCTATTCATCCAGCTTAGTCAGGCACATTATTCTCTTATCAAGAGAGCTTTCATATGTCTAATCTTCGATTGCCTTTACCAATTTCAAGGCTAGCAATTCTAAGGTGATTGGTATCTCAACATTGATACCATAAAAAAGTTGAAAAGGAGACATACCAATTACCCTCTTTGGTGTAACTATGTTTGCCTATAAAGCATCAATCAATGCTTTATGCCATGTCCTTTGATTGTCATCTGCTAGCTTCTTGATGAAAGTTATCAGGTTCTTATTACTTGATTTAGCTTGTCCATTCCCTTGTAGAAAATAATTGGAAGAGTGAGAGAGTGTAATTCCATAATGGAAATAGAATTATGTAATCTCTTAGGAGGTGAAACAAGCTGCATTATCAGTAAAAATTTTGGTTGGAACTCCAAACCTGGAAATGATATTCTCCTTGAGGAAATCACATACAACCTCTAAAGTAACATGTTTAGTTGGGATTGCTTCTACCCACTTGGTGAAATAGTCAGTTGTTGTAATGACATAATCATGTCCATCAATTGATGATTGGTTTATAGTCCCAACAAAATCAATCCCCCATTACTGAAAAGGTTCTTCTATGATCACTAGCTTGAAAGGCAGGGCAACTAACTTGGGTCTTCCAATAAATTGTTGGCAGAGTTCACATTTTGTCACCCACTTATATGCATCTTGAAAAAGAGTTGGCAAATAATACCTGGCTCATAGAATCTTGTGAGCAGTTATAGGAGCATAAAAATGTCATCCACAGGCTAGATTGTGGAAGGATTTCAAAAGTTGGCTTTGTTGCTCTTTGTCTACACAATGAAGGAATGCTCCATCTATGCTTCTCTTGTACAAGCCGTTATCCCAAAGGACAAAATTGGTATATTTCAACTTGATAGTCCTCCTTTATTTATAAGACAAATGAGTAGGACATTCACCATAAGTAAGGAAATGAGAAATACCTGAATACCACTTATTGGTAGTGGAGACAAAAAGCACTGTTGGTGTATCTTCCACTTCAGCTTCTTCATGTTGTGTATCTTCTAGCTTGTTGTCAGCAATTAATTGACATAGGCCTTTTCCCCTGACTAGCTTTGTTGGCTTGATGTCTAAATCAAAATCTTGGATCTTTGTAATCCAATTGCCTCTTTTTGTGCCAAACTCTTGTTGAGTTAATATGGACTTGACTATAGTGTTAGGAACTAAGGTAGTAATGTGTGAATTCATGATATAAAAGCGGAAATGTTTGACTACTTTCACCACTACATAAGCATGCTTCTCTACATTTGAATACTTCATCTCATGGGTTTTGAGAGGGCAACTCATGAAACAAATGGGAGATTCTATACCTTCCTTATCCTATTGAACAAGAATTACTGAAAGCGTGTGTTCAGAAGCATAGCTATATATGATGAAATCTTTGTTGTAATCTGGACAAACCAAGGTAGGGGCATGGGGAATGGCAGTCTTGATATCCTAAAATGTTGACTTGCCTTCTTTAGTCTAGCTAAAGGTGGTCTTCCCTTTCATCATGTTCATAATGTATCTAGTCTTCTCAGCAAATTTGGGGATAAACCTCTATAAAAAATTCACCTTTTTGAAGAAAGAGTGAACATCATTTTTACTTGTAGGTAAATTAAGCTCTTGAATAGACTTGACTCTGTCTGAGTCAATCTTTATGCCTTCTTTAAACACAATGTGTCTGAGAATTTTTCCCTCTGTTACTCCAAAAATAGACTTCTTAGGGTTCAAGGAAATACCATTCTAGCAGCAACACTCTAGCACTTATTGTAAATGGTGTACATGATCATATCAATGCTTTGAAAATATGTTTAAGTCATCAAGGTATACCACTATGAATTTACCCATCTCATCTTTGAAAGCCAGGTCCATTGCTCTCTGAAAGGTGGCACCATCATTTATCAAGCCAAAAGGCATTATTCTATATGTAAATGTACCCCAAGGTATGGTGAATGTAGTCTTGTATTGGTCTACTTCACCAACTTCAACTTGATTATATCCTGAGAAGCCATCTAACATTGATAACATCTCTGAACCTATCACTATTTAAAGCACTTGATCCACAATTGGCAAAGGGTAATTATCTTTCAAAGATGATTGATTCAGATTCTTGAAATCCACACAAATGCAAATTTCACCATTCTTCTTCCTTACAGGCACTATGTTTTCAATCCATGTGGAATGGTGGATTGAGAAAATGATTCTAGCATTTAACATTTTTTTATCTCAGATAGAATAGTACCTGATATTTTTGGATTGTACTGTCTAGATTTTTGCTTATAGGGCATTGAGTCAGCCTTGAGAGGAATGTCATGGTGTATTTCATCAGATTTGAGAGACTTCAAGTCATCATAAGAATATGCTAAGACATCCATGTATTGATGGAGTAAAGTGGTGAAATTAAATCTTTCTTTAGGGGTGCAATACTTACCAATGTTAACCATCTTGGGATTTTCTTTAGTAGTCAGATTTACTTGATCGAATCCCTAAGAGAAGTTTGAATCTATTTGAGGTTGTTTGATGAATCTATCATGCTTGTCAAATAGTTTCTCAAGAGAAACTAGGCCTTTGAGAATTTTATTTCCTTTCAGCTGTAACAATTCTTCATTTATATCTGAACTAGATTCAGAGGCTGATTCATACTTTTGAGATTCTCTGCCTTCAAAAACTAGTTGTTTGAAATTGCCTTTTCATTTTAGGAAGGCAATGATTTGATGATCATCATTGAATACTTGCCAATGATCAGCATTATTAGGAACACTTGGTCTATAGACTAGCTCAATAGTATATCTATCTTCTTTGAAATCTCAGTGAGAAACTAAGAGAGTTCCTGAAACAACAAGTGCATCAGCTCTATCATTAGATTCCTTGGGTATGGCAGAAATGTTGAAAGCATTAAAGCTTTCAATTTGGTCCCAAACCAAGTTGTGATAGTGGTGTAATCTTCATTCTTGGTTTGGTATAAGTTTCTCACTTGACAAACTACTAATTCAGCATCCCCTTTGACATAAAGAAACTTGATGCCTTTGTCTTGAGTAGCCTTCAATCCAAGCAACAAAGATTCATATTCAGCTATATTGCTAGTGTTGCTAAATTTTAATTTGTAAGATGAAGGAAACATATCTCCTTGAGGAGATATCAACACAATCCTAGCTCTTGAACTAGTAGAGGAACAACTGTCATCAAATTCCAGAGTCCATACCTCATCAAATGCTAATTTTTCTTTAGACTTTCCTTCATTAGAGATGGGGGGTCCCTCTTCATTTGTATTACAACCTACTAGTTCTTCTATTATTCTAGTTGAGCTAATTTTTGGGTTGACACTTTCAAGAATTTTATCAGATATTTTATGCACTTCATCTATAGATAAAAAGTAGTTACCCATACCTAAGGATTCAAAAAGAATTTGAGCTTCAGGGACTGATGTTTGGGTTACCATGTATTTTGCCTCTTTTTTAGGGAGCAATCTCTTCATTAAACCTTTGATAGGGATTCTTGCCTTAGATAGGTCCATGCTTACTTCTCCTCCCATGTCCTTGCAAAAATTTCATCCAAGCAAAATGCTATAGGATGCTAGGACATCATCCACCAAGATAGTCATCTTGATTCTCTTGTTTGAAAAGGCTGCAAATGAAAATTAGGCATCTTTGATTTGCCCCAACAATGGTAATTGTTTGTTCTCCATGGAGAAACATCTCCCAAATGTCTTGGTTAGTGTGAGGCCAATAGATTTAGCTACTTTAGTAGGCATGACATTGTTAGATGTGCCTGAGTCTATAATACAATTACTTAGCTTGTGACCATTTATTAACAGAGAAACAGAGAAAGATTCTACTTTCCCAGGGGAAATTGGAGGAGTAATGACAAGATTATTTCGAATGGACATGTTCTTTGGGGAATCAAGAGTTACTTTTTTAGCTTCTTGTCCTGTAGGGATGGTTTGGTTCTTGACACATTGGACCAACTTATCCAATTGATCAGGATTGGACTGTAAATATTCAAATTTAGACATTTGTATTTTAGTCTTTTTGACATGATCAATTATGTAAAATGGTTGAATTGGATTAAGAACAGAGAAAGGTATTTCAACCTTTTGGGTTTTAGGAGGGATAAGAGGAGGGCTAGTTTGCAAAATTGAAGTAGAAGGTGAAGGTAAAATTGATGTACTTACCTTTTGGGTGATCACCAGATCCTTTGACTAGAAAGGCAGAGTGGTTCCATGCTTAGCAATTGTAATTGTTGGTTGAGGTTGCTCCTCTATCTTCCCTTTATTAGCTTGCTAGACTAATTAGTTCTTAGACCTGGTAAACACTTCATATGATCCATCAAAAGCTTCTCCTTTACTTCTGGGTTCATCTTGGTAGTTCAAGAAACTAATGTGGGAGTCACCAGCTAATTCTTCTTGGTTTTTTACAAGGAGATTAGTGTCATTTTCTTGATTCAATTTAGACTAGAAAGAGAACTCTAATTCTGCTTCAAGATATCCCATTGTTGAATTAGTTGGAGGAGCTTCTAGGGCAAGTTTCCCTTGTGGGGGAGGAAGATGATTTTATTACCCTAGATTCCTAACAGCATTGCCTTGATATTACTAATTTGGAAATGTCCTTCTTGGCATATCTCTATAAGAAGGAGCAGAAGATATTCCTTTTGCCATTTGCTTTTTGAGAGCAAGCAACTCATTTGCCAACTTATGCACCATTGGATCTGTGGTCCTGTAGATGAATATTTAGAAGATGATGAGGGTCTATTTTTATTTGGATCTCTTCTTATCTTCCCTACTAAGATGAGATCATATTCTACCTTAGTGGCCAAATGTTGAGCTATAGCAAGATCTATTTGACCAGCACGTCTCAAAAGAAAATTTTCTTTAGCTAACTGAGAATTAATGAAGAAGCATTTGAGATTCTCAGCTGTAGGTCAAGCAATTACAAGAATTCTATTCCTCAGTTTGTCAAACTTGGCTATGAAGTCCCTCATTGGTTCATGAGGTTTTTTCTTCATCTATGTAAGTTGAGCCAAAAGTGCATGTGCATCTTCTACAAGTTTAAATCTAGCTTTAAACATAGCTTTGAGGGTATTCCAATCAGTTACTGACTGAATCTGTAGATGATAAAACCAATTTGTAGCAACACCTTGTAATGTTTCTACAAATAACCTGACTGCTACATCTTCAAATTCTACTCCAATTATGCCACAGGCTATGCTGAAGGCTGCAATGTGTTCATCAAGATGAACTTTTCCATCACCATAGAATTTGGGGAAATTATTCCTTGAACTATGTGGAAGCTCATGTAGAGGTGGAATAAGATTGAGAGGACAAAAAGAATTACTCCAAGGGCCTTGAACTGCCATTATATGACTATGAAAATGAGAAATAAAAAATCTCAGAGGGGTCATTATTGGAAAAGCTTTATCAATAGTAGAAGTGGATACTTCATTTGACAATGGAGATCTGACTTTAGTAGGAGGAAAGCTTTTGGTTCATTCGAGGCTAGATGGTGAAGGAAATAGATCAAAATTACTTTGCTGTACCAACTCAAATATAGGGTCATCAATACCATTATCCCTTTGGCTTCATGCATACCTTGAATATGCCAGATTGTGAAACAAAAATAAAAAAGAGTTGACCTTGCTTTAGTTTGAAGCTTGAGGCTTTAAACTACATGTTCTTTCCCAGTTAGTTTGGAGGTGAATGGTAAGGTTATAATAATAATGGGTAAAACACAAAAATGGAATGGAGTTTATAATGGATAATGGTAGAGACTAATTACATCTAAAACTTGAGGTTTCAAAATGCACATAACTATATCCCCAACAGAGTCACCAAAACTTTTTGGTTGAATATTTTGTCGATCAGCGTATTGATAAACAAAATAGGTTTGATCATCCAAATTAGGAAGATCAGTTGGCCAAATGTGTAGGTTTACCACATCAAAAGGGGACTAATCTCTCCTCTCATTAAGGGAAGGTTCCCTATAGATATGCTATATATATATATATATAAACAAAAAAATAATACTCAAGGGTAGGATAAACCATCCATCTCTCTTTTTTTAGAGATGATGTGTGAAAATAAAAGGAGAAATCTTAGGGATAATGATAGAAAGCACTCCTCTTCTTTCACAAGTACCTTTCAACAAACCTCAAGAATCTTCCTGATAGTAATTGCAAAATGTAACCAAGGTTGTAGTAACCAATAAATTGAGATGTAGCACAAAGTCTCCACTTGAATTTACTAAGAGTGAGATACGAAGGAAAATGAGGGCACAAAGTCGTCCCAAGGTCCTTTACATAGAAACAAAAAGAAAACACACTGAAAGGCAATTGTGGGGGCACAAAGTCTCTCCATAGTTGGCTTCAGGATGCCTTCCTAACTACTTTCACTAATTCTACTTATTAAATTAAAGGAACATAAAATATATTAAGGAAAAAGACATAAAAATAGTTTACCCAAAAACAAAGATATCACAACACAAAGTTTGAAAAGTCACTTGCTTTCTTATTGCAATAATAAAATATGATCAACAATATGAGTTCAAAGTCTTAGTAATGCCTTTCAATTTGGGTAGAGTTTTATTTTTTTATAATTAGAGAGAAAGACCTCCAACAACAAGAGAGTCCCTTATATAGCCTATTCAAGAAGGACTCAAGAATAGTAACACATCATGTTGCATTGAAGTTTGTTAAGAAGACATGTTGGAATTTAGGGGCATTTACCCATTTGCTTTTCTCAATGCAGAGAAATGGGTCATGTTATTGAAAGTTTGCATCTTTTAATATCCACTTGGAGGTCTACTTCTAGAAACATATCTGATGTGCAAATTTTTTTGGTCATTCCTATTCATTCCTCCTTTTTTGGTTATTTAAATTGGGTCTTCAATTTAATTTGATGCTCTGTTCCTTAGTCACTTCTTGCTGATCTTTTGGGAATCCTATGGAAGATGACACTTGGCAGCTTTTGCTGCATTTGATACTGTGTCTCAATGGTTTATTTTGCTGTGACTTTGAAGATGACACGTGGAAGCATAGCGGTGTTTCTATTTCTTTAGACTTTTCTTTTAGAGGAAAAAGTATAGAGGAATTCTTTCATAGGAAAAAGTCTGAAGGAATTATTTCGAATAATTTGTCTTAAGGAATTGTCTCTTTGTCACTTTTGCCAGGGGAACATTTCTAAAGGAAATCCATTTGCTCTTTTGACCTTTGAATTGGTCCATTTTCCCCCTTACTACCCTCTATAAGGGCTGTTTGAGCTCAAAATTAGCCTTTCAAGTTTTTGCAATAGTTCACTTCAGCTTTTGAGTGTCCTCCAAAAGGGTTGTTTGTCCCTTGGAAATTTCCCTTAGTCGATTTTATGTGAATCTCAAATTGTGACACGTGGAAGCAACCATTGTTCTTAGAAACAAAGTGAAATGAGGCTTGGAAGATGACACTTGGCAGCATCCACTAAGTTCTATCAAGTTTTTGTTTCCTTCCCTAGTCACTTTTGCCATGGAAATTCCCTCTGCAAGGGCACTTGTGTCTTTGATGCTTGGGGCACTCCTTTGAACTTGTCACTTGAACTAACTAATTAAACCAACTTTGGTTCAATAGTTCAATGGTTCATTCCCTTTTTTTTATTGAATTCTTGAACCAAGATTCTTTGAAACAAGCCTCATTGAACCCATTGAACCTTGAACCCATTAAACCTGTTGAACCTTGAACCCATTGAAACTTTGAACCAAAGTGGTTTAATGGTTCAATTATTCAAGCATCAAAAAATTGTTCTTTTGATTGAACCTACTTGTAGAAGCCTTTGAACCTATTGAACCATTAGTTCATCACTTCCTTGTTCTTTCTAAGCTCTTTAATCTTCATTATACTGGTTTAATTTTTAACCTGTGAACTCGTTGAACCCTTTGGTTCAAGGGTCAATGGTTCATTCTGTTCATCCTTTTTATTTAGCTAAGTCCTTTTGATCTTTTTGAACCAAACGTGTTGAACCATTTGTTCATTGAACCTGTTGAACCATTGAACCTATTTAACTTTGAAGCGGTTGAAATTTGAACCTTGACAAATGCGCTTAACTCTTACTGCTGATGTTGAACCTTTGAACCCATTGAACCCATTGAACCAAAATGGTTCAAGGTTCAATAGTTCAATGGTTCAATCCTTGCTTAGAAGCTTACCGATAAACTCTTTTGGTTGAGCCTTTTCATTGAACCAACTTTGAAATCACCTAAGTGTTGAGAGCTTGCTTCTTTCCTGCAGAGTCTGTAGATTTTCTTCCTACAGAGTCCATAGATTCAAGCCTGCAGAGTCCGTAGATTTAAGCCTACAGAGTCCATAGATTCAAACTTGAAGAGTTTGTAGATTTCTAAGAAGATTGAAAAATGAGGAATTTGAATGCTCAGAACAAATTTTGAGAAGGGAAGAGATTATTTTGGTCTTTTAAACCAAAATAGTTCACATGTTGTCTCAAAAATGAGAAGTCTATTTTTGGGGACATCACATATCATGAAATATGATAGTCATGGCTCTTTGATAGGTGGCCCCTAAATTTTTGAGGGATAACCTGATAAGAAAATGTTCCCCATAGAGTGGTGAATATTGTTTTGTGTTGGTCTTTTAGTGATATTAATATTTGATTATATCCTGATAATTCATCCATCACCAAAAATATCTCATAACCCACAATGGAGTCGAATATCATGTCAATGTTTGGGAATGGAATGTTTTCCTTTGGGAAATATTTTTTAATGTCCCTAAAATAGATACAAATTTTGACTCCTAGCTTTTTACTAATTGGCAATACATTAAAAATCTATTTAGAATAGTCAATAGTCCTAATACATCTCACTTCTAAGATTTTTTCTAACTCTTTCTTGACTAATACAAAAATGCAAGGATACATTTTATGCAATTTTTATTTCATTGGTTTGGCATCAAGATGTACTATAAGGTGGTGAACAATAAAGGTGGGGTCCAAACCAAGCATGTCAAAGTAAGGCAATGAAAAGATATCTAAAAATTCCCTCAATAGGGTTGTAAGGACTTCACACTCATCTTGAGTGAGGGACATGCCTAACTTGATCCATTTTGGGTCATTTGGACTCTCGATATTTACTTATATTATGTCTTCCATTTGAAGGGTCCAATCATCTTCAAGAATAGTGGGTAAAGATTTGAACTATTTTGCAATGTTAGATTCCTTTGTTAGAATTGGTTATTCAAGTTCTCCTAAGCATGATGAATCAAAATCCCCCAATCAAAAGGATGGCCATATAACAAATATTGTTGGGAACTCCTGAATGATACGGTCAAAAGCTTGTTATTCTTCAAGACTAAATTCAAACCCATAGGAAATTTCACCATTTTTAGTATCCTAAATGATTTGATCAAAATCTTATTCTTCTTTAAGACTAATCTTAAACCTGTAGACAAATTTGGCATTGGTGGTCTCTTGGTCTATATTTGAATAAGGTTACATACCCCCATCTAGTGGTACATGAAATAGGTTTTTAACACTAGATTAACATCTCTGTTTACTCTTTCCTTGGTCCAAAATCACCTCAAAGAGGTTTTCACTTGGGGACCTCAATGTTTTTTTTTGTAAAGATAAGTGTGTTCACTTGATCTCCAAAATAGGATTGAGGATATAAGTTGATTGAAAACCCATTTTTATGGTCTCCTAATGGAACATTGTCCCTAACACCTTGCAAATCACAAAAGGCCTCATATTTCTAAAAAATCATCAACTAGTACATTGGATTTTTATTGGCCCTAGGCTATCAGTTGGGTATAATATAATGGAAGTGAATTATGACAAATGACTAGTTTAAGGGTACAAATGGCATTATTGTCAAACAACTTAGTATGGGCTATGTCATTGAACTAGCTATGATCAGACTCTACTTCACTAATAGCATCATCACAACTAGTCATTGACAATAAAACTCAAATAATATATATCGAGTCACTCATAGGTAGTTTAAATCCAAGTACATAGGTTCCATTGTATGTAGTCATAAAAATTGGATCAAGTGTTTCTCATTGATTTAGATTGAGGCCTCCTTCATATTCTTGGTTTTCCATAATCTAATTAGGAAGGGGATATTTGGATATCTTGTAATAATCAACCAATTTTTCATTATATAACCATGATTCATAACATTTAAGAGGGTCCTTTTCTTGGCCAAAGGCTGGTATGAAAGTGATAGGTGTTAGACTATGCATTTGGCCTTTTCCCTTTCTTTTTGATTGTATGAGGGGTTTGGATTTTGGTTTTCCAAAGGACTTGGGGTTCTATGGAAGTTTTATAATGTGAAAGGTGTCATGGGTCAAGTATTCTACTTGGCAATTATTTGATTTGGTGTAATGATTGGACATTTAAGGAGGAAGTATGTGGGAAAGTGAATCAAGGGTATCATGGTTAATGCAGTTGGCCTCTAGTAAATAAAAAAGTGTTGCTTTTATCTTATCCTTCTTGGAAACTATATTCATGTCAAAATAATAGTTATAGATTTTGAACTCAGCCTCTAAATCTTTATAATGCTCATATAGATGTAAGTCTCCTAGAATAACAACCTCCATTCCTGAATGGGAAAACTTGATACACTAGCAAAATACCAATGGGATTACATGATTCTTGTGTATCCAAGGTCTACCCAAAAGCATATTATATGACAAGTCAAGATCTAACACATGGCATAGTGTATCATGTGTTAAGGTCCTAGTGATAATTGGATAGCTAATGGCACTTTGTGATTCATATTCCTCATTATCATAGGCTTTGATTATGATTGTTTCCACTTAGAAATCTGTTATCATGTACCTAAGAATCTTGATGAGCTTTAGAGACATAATATTTAGACTTGATCCATTAGATATGATGACATATTTCACTTTGTACCTTGTTATGTAAACTTTGATGTATAATGGGTTATTATGAAGTGGACCAAGGTATGACATATCACTTTGGTTGAAGGTTAATTGTTGGCCTAGAGTGAGGTACCCAACCAAGGCTTGAAATTTGTCAAGAGATATGTCATTGAGAACTTTAGATTGGCCAAGGAATTCTATCAAGATATTTCTGTGGATAGTAGATGTATGCAACAAATATAAAATAGAGATTTGTGTTGGCATCTTTTGAAATTATTCCACAATGTCAAATGTCTTTTCTTGAATAGCTATAAATGGCTTGTTCCTATCTAGAACGGGTGGTTGAGTGATGGGTGAAGTGGAAAATAGTTGTGGGCCTAGTATGGTAATTCTTAACCACTATGTTATGATTACAAAATCAAGATTAGGTATAAAACCAATATTTCTAACAAGTAATGGTGGAGGGGGCTAGATAAGATAACTCTCAATTGCTGATGCACTTGTGCATGGTCATGTGCTAATGACAAGTTATCATTATAAGTTCTAAACATGGGAATCCCTACTTACTGGTTCACCTATATATGGTTCCAAGTTAAAGAAGGATTATCGATATGAGTTGGTTGATTGGGAATGATTATAAATGGTCTTGTTTGAATGGTACTTGGTATTAGATTAATGGAAATGGTGATAATGTGACCTCTTTTAATATGGCCTACAACTGAGTTATAGTCATGTGCAACTACATGGTAAGTCTATTGGTTGTTTACCTCATTCTAGCCTTAGTTCTATCCATTATTTTAAAGGTGTTGGTTTTGATATTAGTTCTATTGATGTTATTGTTGGTTTAGCCTTGGTTGTTGATATTATTGTTGTCAATGTCATATTGTCCACTATTATTTTTACTATTGTCATTATTGGGTATTATGTTGGGCAAATGATTTTGATAAATGCTAAGGTTATGATTGGATGTTGAAGATCCATGATGCAATGTGATATTTCAATTTTCCAACATATTTTCAATTATATGTTTTATTTTCACACATCATTGAAAATTAGGATCATTAAATTGATGATATTTATAGAACTCATTTGGCCTGTGCCAATCTAGATAGTCAACTCCCTTAGGAAGGCCCTTCAAAATAGGCCATCTAATCAAATAAACTATAGAAATTTTATGAAACATAATCTCAATAGGATCTCCAAGGTTAATAAAAATTTAATGCATAAGCACAGTTCTTTTTATAAGAGGGTTTTGCAAAGGTATTTGTTATGTTTATTGTGCTTAATGCACTGTTCTATTCTATTGTGTTTATTGAAGAGGTTATTGGTTAGGAGGTATGTGCATGTGTAACATTGGCTATGCATATAGTGATTGCACCATTTGGGCATGTTGTGACTCTATTAATCTATTCCCCATAATATTATTGTTGTGATTGAATTGCTTGGGTTCATCAAAATTGTTGGCTTGGGTTTGTTATGATGCTTGTACTTGGACTAGATTTTGATTCTAGCCATTATTCTAGTTTTGGTGTTGGCTTTGATTAGATGAGGTTAGTTTAATTATGCTTTTGTTAATAAGGGATGTTTAGATCAACAAACTTTTGTTAATGATTTATTTGAATATGTGTGCACACTAAAACTCCAAATTGTAATATATCTCACTGTAGATTTTTGGTAAATATAATGGCTTATTTTTTATCTAGTAGACTATGGCTAAATCAACTTGAAAGGGATCTCCATCACTATAGATAAATTATAAAGCTTTTTTTTACCTTTTATTTGGCTTGTGTTAAGTCTACCAATGAAATCCTATGCTTGAGATTGTAAGAGAAGTGTTGAATGAACTTGTTCAAAAGATCATCAAAATTAGATATTAAGTTCTTGGGCAAGTTGAGGAACCATTATAATGCTTACGCTAATTGGCTTCATGGAAGTAATAACAATAGATAAGTTTCATTATAGGCCACTGGTTAGCATGCAATGGCAAATTTTGTTAAATGGTCCTTGGGATCACCTTTCCCCTTATATTTTTCAAAATTTGGTGGCTCATACCCTAGAGGAAATGGTATCTATAAGTACTCCGTGTTGAAGGATTAAGAACACACATTGTCTAAATTAAACTTTTTAGTTTGTTTCCCCAAATGAATGAGGGAAATTGCATCCTTAATTTGTTGTAGTTATTGTGTGAGGAAACTAGTGGGATCATTGGCTTGAGGTGAAGGTTTTGTGGTCAAAAGTGGATTACTTTGACTAGGGTATAGTAGAGGCATTTGTTGGGGAATGTAGGATTAGTTATGGAATGGACCATGAATATTCATGCATGGATTAGGGTGTGATTATTAAAATTATACATATTATGGTGTGATATTATGGTTGGGATTGGATATGTAATCCTAATGTTTGGAATATTATAGTTGGGATGGAGAAATATAACCGTACTATGCCCTTGAGGTTGAATAGGGACATGCTATCGACTAGTCATACCTTGGTGATTAGGGGAAACTTGTGATCCAAGACCCTATTGTTAAACTTGTGGCACATTTTGGATGAAAGGCAATTGTTACCTAATAGGTAATTGAAGAACATTAAAACCTCATGGTTGCATGAATACCTACTTAGAATTGGATGCATGTTGGAGATTTGGCGTCTATCACATACCAATATTTGTATGTTATTGGTTAAACATCATTTGGTTTTTGATCAACATGTTAGTCTTCAAATGAAGAGGTATGTTCATTGATACTTGGTGAGGTGGAATATTGGTTTACCCCTATTAAGGTGGCAATATATATTGCCTTTATTGCATGGGTATGTAAGATGGTACCTATTGTTGTGGAATATTACTTATCACTTGTTGGGGTGGAGTAACCTTTGTCACATTTTATTGGTGTATGGCATTGGTTGTTGGTTGACTACTTAATCCTTGATGTTGGGTGCTTAAAAAAATAAATGGTTGAGGATTAGAGGTATTTAGTTAAGGTTGGGAAGTAGAAAATCCTACCCACAAAATTTTTGGACCACTTGTGGTGTTATTTAAAGGCACATTTTGTTTTTGACTATTTGTTTTTTTGATAACACCACTTTGGTTTAAATTAGATGTTACGTGTGTATTGTCCACTATATTTGGCTTACTATTATGCCTAGAAGCATAAGACACCTCCTTAATAGTTAGGGTTTTAAAAATGTTTTCTACTGAGGTGATTTACATAAATAGGTATAAACCCTAATTTTCTTGACCTATCAACTCAAATAAGACACTTATTAGAGGGAGTCACTGAATAAGAGGTACATTTGACATGGCTATATGATTAAAGTAACTTGTTAGGTTTTGATATGTCTGGTATGATGTCTACATTTGAATGAAATGGTCCTTCATGAGGAATATTTGTGTGAAAAGCATACATGGATATTGATACAACATTGGTATGATGGCATTACGGTTTATAGAAGAGGCCTATTCATTATAAGATACATTGTAAGGCCTTTTTACTAGATTTTGCAAACTATCATGTCCTACCTCTATGACTCTATTAGGATCATAGGATGATGGAATTGTAACATAATAAGGTTTATATTGAATATTTTTTATAATCAAAGGTATGATAGCCAAATATTGGGCCATTTGTTTGTTTATCTTAATCCATGTATGGAGGTGTGATAACCGAATAATTAGGCAAAGGAGCTTGACTTTGTTCCCCTATTTGAGTGTTGTATGGTGGATAAGAATCCATATCCCAAATATCATAATCTCCATTAGGTTCTTAAAAAAATTCCTCTTGTGTGACAACATTTTCATATCCTAGATTATGCATGACTCCACTACATGTATAGTGAAACATAGTCAAATTAAATGGAAAATGTTTCACAAAAAGATGGGTTAGAGTTATATAAAATCTAAAAAATTATGTATAAAAATACAAAGGGTTCACACACTATCTAACTTGGTCAAGGATGGATCTTTATCTCCAAAAAAACTATGCTAAGACTTTGGTAAAAATATTATAACATCAAATGTTTAACATTAAATGTCTCAAATAAACAACGTCAAGTGAAATGATCTAAAAACAAGGTGCCAAAGTCAAGGTTCAAATATTTTCCAAATAGGTCTAAAATAGGAAGGGAAAAGTTACTAGGTCTTTTGGCCAAAATAAATGTAAAAATCTAGGCTCAAAACAAGGCATATGCTAAGAATTTTGGCCAAACTTGGCATCAAAATCTAGATTGCAAATAAAGGATGATGATTTTAATCTAAAAAACATGGAACACTTTGGCATAAATAAGGAACTTTATTATAGACATAAACGTGATAAAAATGGTATAAAGTACTAAACAAAAGGAATTTGAGGATGATTGATTTTCACAAATGAAGGCACAAAAAATATAGTTCTCAAATTTTGGGTGAAAAATTAACTTAAATTACACAACCCAAAAGATAAATATTTTTGTATCATCCCCTAAATTTTGAGGCCTAAACATAAATCAATCTATGTTTGGATCTAAACTTGGAAAAGTTAATTGAAGACTTAACTTAAGAAAACTTAATCTTTGATAAGTAACAAGCTAGGAAAATTTGAATAACAACTGTGCTAAACAAACATTCAACAAAACACATGATTTGGTTTCAATAATTTGAAACTTGGACACAAAATAGGACAAGTCTATTGAAATACTTTTAGTATTGTAATGGTGTTACCAATATCAAAATTATGTAACAATTTTTTGTTTTAAAGACTTCTAAGACTCAAAACTTGAATTGATTTGGGCAGTGTAACATTACCCATTTCAATCAAGTGACACACACGATGTTTTTGACACAAAACGTTATTCTTAGTTAAATAAAGTTATCAAATAGATGGCATAAAACCTCCTCAAACAATATAGTATTATATACAAAAAAACTCATTTATGATGTAGTATAAATAAACACAAGTTTTAGACATAAAACACCAAACAATGAAATAATAAATGACAAAAATAAAACTAAGTATATTGTATTAGATCCTATCAAGGTGTGGTAAGTAGGATTGAATAAAAATTACAAGTTTCAACCATATATATTGATCCCAAGTATATCTAACACAAGAGAAACATCACATCAATTGAGTTCATACCAATCAACTTATCATGTAAGGGTCTATTCCTTTGCATGATGATTTCATCTGTGGACTACTTAGTGGAATCCCTTGGTTGAAAAAATATAAAGTAGGCCATTTTTATTAAAGGAGAGATTATTGGTTCAAAACCCTAGCTCTAGAAGTATGTATACCCTAATTTGTATACCCCACCATAGAGCAGGTTTGAAACACTACTAGGAGATAAATCCCCAAGTCAATGCTTCCCTAGAGAAATCATGAGAGGTAATGGAATCCCCTTCACAAGCCAAATTTCATTAAAATAAATCAATAGTGGAAATAATTTAGGGTTTTTTTATATCACCTAAGACCATACAGGTTTTGGGGAGAGCCTAGGAAACTTTCTTTCATAGTCAGAAACATAGAACTGTCACCTATAGGCATAATCATGAGAAAGAGAATGCAAGTGTGAATACCATGAAGAGAGCTAAAATAAAAAATTGAAATTATGGTTTATAAATTTTTTTATTAAGTATATTATTCTTTATTGAACCCTATAGTATTTTGAGATATGCAAGAGAGGTTTTAATGGCATAGTTAGGCCTTTTAGGCCTAAAACCAGTATGTACAAGGTCATGCCTAAAAGTTGAATAATCCTAAATGTTTGGGGTTGTCTGAGGGTTGGAAACATCATAAGGTTATGTTATAAATAAATTAAAATGTTTATAGGATTATGAGAACCTCAAGTTGAGGTAATAAGGCACTAAACCAAACCCTTAGGTATACACATGCCTAACTACTCATAATGCCTAGGTAAGACATGAGAGGTATAAAGGTAGTGAAATCCATAGAGGCCTATTTAAAAGTGTCTTTTAAGACCCTAAAATAATTTTAAATGAGTTTAAAACTCCATAAAAAATAGATAAGGAAAGCACATGTCGTATTTAGGCCTCTAACATAGCTAGTTCAAGTACCTAGATTGAACTATGACACTCAAGACAGACCTACAAGAGAAAAGGGATAGAGATGATAGTATAGATAACTACATAAAATTGTAAAAGGTATAAAAAAATGAATAAAGGTTATACGGTGACATTTAAGTTACCAATTCACCTATAGGTGGCTCAGACTAAGTTTATGCCTGTAAGGCGTAAAGCCATCCTTAGGTATCAAGTCCCCATCTCTACCTTATGGAAAATTCAATCCCCCAAGTAGACTTAAGGAAATGAGAAGGTGTGGGATGATGGTATAGACCTTTAGGATAATTTTATAGATAAATGAAGGCAATGAAGTGCCAGATTTGGTCTTAATACCTCTCTCTAACTATATTACCCCAATGAGCCATGCTGAGCTACCAAATCAAGCACTCATATTTGACATGGCATGATGACATAGGATAAGTTATCTTAGGGGGATTTATGGAACCTTATTAAATTAAGATACATAGAGGAAAGATTTTCGTCAAGGATCCCAACTCTATGAAAAATCATTAACATTATAACCTACACATAATGCATAGAAAGAAATCAAGGTCTACCAAATTTCACTCACATCTCACCATAAAAGATTCATGGGAATAGGATAAGTTTAAGGGTTTTATAGGGTTATATCAGATCAAAATCCATGGCCATAAGTTTTGGGTTTGAGGCATGTAATCTATGAACCATTGTTAAGATGGTAAGCTAATAAAACCCTGTATAAACCCTAATAGAGACCTAATGGAAGAAAAAATAAAGAATTTTCACTTAAATTCCCTATATTGGATTTAAAAACACCCAAATAATATTATCTACTCTTATTATATCTTATTTATGGAATTGGTATGTATGGATAGTTGTACAGACCCATTAGGAATACTATTTTTGTAGGGTTTAGTGATATTTTCAAGGTACAAACCTATATAAAGAGTTTTAGACCATTGAATAGAGTAGTATGAGTTATCTTCCAACTTATTAGGCCATAAAATTCCTATAATTATTCTTATAAATACTCATGTAGATCTGTACCAAAAGGCTAGTCTAGACGTGTTAATGGGAGGTAGCCTAGTCAACCAAGTCAAGTAGAGTTATAGGTTTACACTAGTGGAAAATATTAATTCCTATTATGATATGATTGTATGGTCCTAAAAAATTATCTATTACCTTTTATTATATTTATATTTAGATTCCATGGCCAACCAAGCAACAAACACTAAGTTACTAGGCGTGGTTGGCTAGTAGGCCTATTTTGACAATAAGAGAAGATGATTTTGGTGTAGAGGGGTTATTGAGTGAGTAATTTCAGGTTAATTACACCCTTGTAAATGCATCAATAAGGTGAGTAAGCACCCTTCTCATGTAAATTATTAAGGATGGAATAGTTTTCAAGCCTATTCACCATGCACAAAGTGAAGGTAGGCTGATAAATACTTCATATAAGCCTATCTAAACCAAATTTCTACCTTAAAAATATCATGATGAGAGGGAATTGACCAAGTTGGCATTTCAAACCTATTTATGGAGTCAAACTTGGTTAAAAATAGACATACAATGCCTAAAATAATCATTGATGACCTCTCACTAGTAAGGCAACACATGGATGGAGTATGGATATGTTGTTGATGCTTTTAAATGATGATGGAGTGAATGAGGGTAAATAATGACCTATCCATGAAAAATTTACCTCTCTTTATTTGATGATGTTATACAAATGTAGTCTCTAATTCCACTATAATCATCCCTCTCTTGGGTATGAATAAATTTTTCAAAAAATTGTACTTTGTCACCTCTTAAGCTAATATAATGATTATTACAACTTCTTCATGTTAGTTTCTACTATATTATATGCTTGTTTAATATACATAAGTGGTAGGTTTTATCCCTTTGTAGGTACTTGACTCACCTAGATGCTATTAGGTGGTTGTATTTACGTCACATAGTGTGTGAAGGTATTATTAGTTGAGCTTGTAATGGAGTTTGAATAGTAAGTGTCTTGAATCAGACCTTCCCTTCATGACCCTTATGTTCTGGTCATGTAGCATAAGCCCTATGTGAAACACTTATGCATATAAGCCTTGGATAGAGTGGTTCAGTTTACGTATGGTTCATTAGTGTTATTGAAGGTCAAATATAGTAGATAAATCATATTAGTGTATCACCATCATTATATTAAGTTTCATTTCATGTTTCTCTCTCCATTTTCACCCCACTAAGTTAGTATTCTTAGGATTTAATATCAATTGATGCACCAGGGGAGCTATCCCCATAAAATATAGGTTTAGCCTTACCATAGGTCACTCACAGGCTTGGGCTAATTGCATGTTACCCCAAACTTGTAGAGGTCTAAATAATCCTCTCCCAAGGGTGCATTTTGGTGAGTTAATAATAATATCATGCATGACTTTTTAAAACTTGTTGGAACCAATTGAGCATGTATGATAATTATTGTTGGAAAAACGATATCATAACCATGGAATTCAATTTTTTTGTGGGTTAAATTTTAGTGTTATGCGATAATAGTATTAGATCTTGGTTCTAATCTAAGATAATTTGGGTAAACTTTGGGATAAACTAATTTTGGTGTCTCATGAGATGGTGCGGTCTTCAGAAAATTGACACATTAGAAATGCTAGTAGTGATATTTTTGGAAATCAAGATCATAATAATCATATTAAAAATAATGTAAATGATGATCATAAAAATAAAAATGTTGAAGGAAACAACAATCTTGATGGAAATTCCAACAATGTTGCTAATGGGAAAAATATTATTTTTGATGACATCTTCAGTATAATTCAAGGCATTCAAGTTCATATGGTAACTATTTATCAAATGTTGACTCACCTTTAAAATATGTAAGAATGTGATGAGGAGGAATCAAAAAGAGATGTGGTTCTAAGGAAATAGAATGTTTTGGATCCTATCATTAAGGAGCTTAAGAAGCTCCCACCTCCTATAGTTTATAGTGGAGAATTTAGAGATGTTATTAAAGAATGGTTAGTTAGCCTATATAAATAATTCACTTTTCATAATATGGGCTCCAATTTCAAAGATTTTATTGGAGTCTAATAGTTGGTAGGTGATGTTTTCTTGTGGTGGAATAATTTATGTGCTCTTAGGTGTTATAAACCAATGTATCTCTCATGGGAAATCTTTGAGAGATAATTCAAGTTAAGGTACCTAAGTAGTACCTTTGAGGAACAAAATATTACATAATTTATGTTGTTTAAATAGGGTATAATTATTGCTTTCGAGATGAAAATATGTTTATTGGTCTCAAACATTATGTAAATTACATGCATGATGAAGATACTAAAGTTACCAAATTCAATCTAGGATTAAATGATTTATTAATGCATGTTGTGAACATGACTAGCATAGGTACAATAGTTTCTACCATATAATATACACATCATACATTACCAAAGGTATGAAAATATTACATTAATAATAGGTTAAATCCTAAGATAGAAACAAAAATTCCTCCTATGAGTAAATTTTTTAGAAGATTGATAAAAAAGGGGTTTTTTAAAAATAAAAATAATTCTGTGCAATTTCAAAATTCAAATAGAGGTTTCAAAATTTATAATTATGTAAAATAGAATATGAAAAATGAATCCAATAACAAGAGGAATTTTCCCCCTACCATAGAAGTTATAATTATATATTTACCTCCATAAATTGTTGTAACTTGATGGGAGTGCCTTGATAACCATTACACCAAGGTTTGTCCTCATCTATGAGGAAATCAACTCACTAATCATAAGGTGTATGTTATTATAAGTAAAAAAAACTGGTCTACACTCTACCCAACTTAATAAGATAGGTATTATTTATAAAATTTCTTTAATTATTTTAATATATTAAAGTGAAATTGATAGTTTCATTTCTCCCAAAATTTATTTTAAGTGAAAAACTAGACCCTCTAGAATAAGATAAGGATAGGAGGTAGAGTTTGACATAGAGAAAAGAGTAGTTGTTTTTGAATGTTTATAAAAAATTGGGTTGGGTATTCGAGGTATTAAACATTCAATTAAATATATTTTTGAAAACTCTAGGGTCTTAAGACCTTATTCTAGGCATGATTTGGTTGCAAAACATAAAATAAATCTTGATTTCTTTAGAAAAGAGTGCAATGACTTAATAATGTTGGTAATCCTATGGAAATAAAAGGTGTTATAAATACTTAATCTAAAAGGACTCTTTATACCTTAAAACTGAATAGAGAAGTGAGGAAATAATGAAAACTATATGTTTTACAATTGAGTAAAATTTTTAAAGACAAAAAACTTACCCTGTAAGACCCGAATCCAAAATCTATTTTATAAAGTTGAATTAAATCCATAAATATAATTTATATATCTACACCTACCTCTAAAACCCCATATTGGATGAATGTAATATATATAAGAGAACTATAATTTTAATCACAAGATATAATGGATAAATGGAATGGGTAATTAGACCAAGTCTATCATCTTGGGGAACATCAGTTATCTTCATCAATAATAAGGATGGTATATCAAGGATTTTCATTAAATATTGCATGATTAAAAAATTCATCATTAAAAAACAATATCCCATTTGATTAATTAATTAGATATTTGATCAAATGAAGGGGGAATCTATATTTTATAATATATATATTTGTTCAAATTATCACTGACTTTACACCAAGGATGAATATGTACATAAATCTACCTTTACAACAAGGTATGGACATTATGAATTTCTAGTTATGACTTTTTTTTTTGATAAGTAAACTAGTTACATTCATGAATCTTATAAATACTATATTTTGAAATTTCTTGGGTAAATTGGTATTATTTTGTCTCGATGATATTATGATATATACTAAGAACAAGGGAGAACATGAGAAAAATCTATGCTTAGTCTTGAAAATATTAATGAAGTATTGTTATATGGGAAGTTTTAAAAGCTATCAAAGACAAAATCAATACTTAGGACATGTTGTTTCTAAAAAATGACCTAAAAATGACCTTACAAAGATTGCATTTATTAATGAATGGCCAACCCTAGAAATGTACATGAAGTGACTAACTTCATGGGGTTATATAGTTATAATTGGAGGTTTCCCTATTAATTATTTACAAAATGAAGGGAAAAAATTGAATATACCTGATAATGTGAATCAACCTTCAAAAAAGTGAAAAAATGTTAAATTTAATAACTATCCTTGTCATTTTGGATCCTAATGGAAACTTTGAATTTGGTTTGATGCTTTTAAAGTATACATAAAATTTGTTTTCACTCAAGATGAAAAAATTATTTATTATGAGTCTTAAAACCTCAAAAAACATGAAAATTTTTACCCAACCCATAATCATGAAATTTCATCAAGTTCACACACTCAAAAAAAGGAAACATTTCAAAATAAAGTCTAATCATTTTATTTTTGTTCATTTATTCACTCAATATGAGTTGAATATGAGACAGAGGAGGTGGTTGGAATTTATCAATAACTTTGATACTAATATTGATTATGTGAAAGGTAAGGAAAATAGAGTAGTTGATGCTCTTAGTATAATAATATATATTTGTGCAATTTATATTTTAAGGTCAAATTTTAGAAATTATGTTCAAACTCAGCATCAAAATGACCCTAAATCCATAAGAAATTATGTTGATTTGTCTAATATAAAAGTAGATTTTTTTTTTCTAATTTTTCTATAGATGCAAATTCATTGTTAAGGCATCAATGATCCTAATAATAGACATTTGAAGGATCAAGTGCTGAAATAATTACATACATCACCTCATTCCTCTAATATAGGTGTCATTAATATGACACATAAACTAAATAAAATTATTTATGGTATGGGTTGAATAAATATGTAGCTACCTTCATACAAAAGTGTTTATAATGTCAGCATGTTAAGGTTAAACATTTCCATCTTGGTGGGTTTTTGAACTCAAATGTAATTACAAAAAATAATTAGGTTTTTATATCAATGGATATCATTGCAATACTACCTAATCTCAAGGTAGGAATGATACTTTTCTTATAAAATGAGAAAATAATACCTTCCACAAGATATAAGCAATTGGTTACCTTGAGTGCCACGTACCACATAGAGCTTATATTTGCATTCATAGGTTCTGATGGCATATTTTTTCCTATCCTCAACCAAATTATATTTATTAGATATTTTCATGAAATTGTCATCTATAACATACATATATGGGATTAAATATAAAATACTACAAAAATTAACAAGATAAATATCTACCAAAAATCTGTCAATGAAATGTTAATTTATTTGAAACTTGACTCTACATAGTTTAGAAAACCTTAAATCTACTCCTTAATTCACCCATCATAAAGCATAAGGATTGGGATGATCATAAATTTATAACCCAATTATATCTACTAGCTCTTTGTTAATCAAATTTTATTTATAGTAAGAAAAAGAAAGAGCATCAAGTTTTACCATCTTAATTTTAAGTTTGATTTGGAAATTTTTAGAACATTCATATTAATATTGAACATCATTTTTTTAATTATTATTGATAAATGATTTTGAAAAGGACCATATCCAATACAAAAAGTCTCAAAAGCTAGATAGAACATGGAAACCCATAATAAAAAAATTCCCAAAGACCAGATAAAACATAAGAAAAAAAGAGGGTTAAAAAAGATTGGGGACCAACACCCAACTACAGAAAAGAACAAAAAATATAAAATACAAGAGAGAAACAATAGGGAGAAACTTGACAAATAACAACACCAAAGCTATGAAACAACAACTTCATAGCATAAAAAAAAGGAAGCTTCACTTGCTGAACTTGTTGAAGCTATTAATGAGTCCCTCCAAAGCATTAAAAATATTAAGAGCAGTAGGTTGATAAGGTTATATCATGACAATGGTGGTTAGAGCACAAGTTTTCTTAGTGCCACCCTTCCACAAGCCTGGATGCAAGTTGCTAAGGGTGTAAACTTGCCTAAATTGAAACTCTAAGAACTCCAGAATGGTCTATTGATTGGCCAAATGATCATTCTACCTAATTGTAATATGATTCACAGTGTCTTAAAAGGATTTCATTATTTTGAAAATGTCTTCTATCTTATTCCTAAAAAGGAAGGAGTTATCCATCTTCTTATTACCCTTAAAGAAGGCCCTACATATGCTAACACCCTCCAGGATGAAGTCTCTAATAATCCAACTAGTTGGATAAATCCAATTAAGGTGATTAATGATATTAAAAGAATCACCTTCGATGATTATATTATTGATTTGGCAATATTTCACTAACATGATCCCTCATAGAATAACACGTTCCTCAGCATAATGGTTGAATTTTATACCCATAGGTCCAATAGAGGTATCAACATCATTACTACCTAAACATACCTTTTTTTTAAAGGGAGGTAAAACAAAAATTATCATTCACATTTTAGCTACAATCAAATAATTATCTTTTAAGTGACATCATAGCCATGCTATTTTTAGTTTTTATTAAATTGATTTAATTATGGATGTAACTTCCAACAAGTCTCATTGGTATTACCCTTATCATCATAGTACCCAAAATGTTTTGTATTGTCCTTAATAAAATAAGAAGTAGAATTGACCCTACCCTTCTTCTTAAGAAAAATGGAATAGTTTGAAGAGGAATATGGACCCTTATTATCATCCATATTAAGTTAGCGGGATTGATAAAAAGTCTCATAAATGTCCTTTAGATTGTAAAAAAATAGGATTCCTTAAGTAACTATGAAACCTTCAATGTAGTTGATGAGGATTCCATGAACAAATACATATTTTTACATTTTAACCACCTTATTTTAAAATTCATTTGTATATACCTACACACTTTTTCTTTATTTTTGCATCCAAAATTGTAAATCAATATACCTTTCATCTTAAAAAAAAGGATAAAATTTATTCTTTATCAAATTTTTAAATTCATCCCATTTACTAATTGGTGGTATCTTCTTAATAGAAAATGAATTAAATAATTCTCAAAAACATAGTTACAACATGACTATCTAGATTCAATCTTGCAAAATAAGGCTATTGGTATTTACTAATTAGATACAAATTTAAATATACCTCTACTAGGGATAAATAATAATAAAAATTATCTACCTTCACCTTGACTTCATAGGGACTGATGTCATTTTTCCTCTAATTGGAATGAATGTGGAGCTTGGATGGAATGGGGATTCTATTTCTAATGGTTGTAAGTCTTAAAATTCTAACTTTCATCAAAAGTAACCATATAAAATATCATATTTTATAGGAATAATTTCATATGTTTGAAACATCTTCTCTTAATTTTTGAAACATTTATTCACCATATTTAGGTATATTCTCATATTCAAAATCCATACTTCTCACTTATCCATCCTATTTTCTTGTGGATATGTCTTATTATGAATATACCAAATCATTTTTTCCACTATAAATTTCTAATATTATAACATTCTTATAAATGCACAGTTATCACCAAACAAATACTAAACTATAGAACACTATCATGATATGATACTAAAATGATATATAAATTAGGTGTATATTCAAAGCTATGTTTAACCAACATGATTCTTATAAACTCCTAACAATTTATTTGATTAATTATCTCATTATTTTCTTGTTAATTTGTGTAAAATTATCATTAAATGGGCTTATGAATTCATTCTAAGTGTTTCATAATGTAAACAAAAACTAAAAAATGAATGTAGAGAAATAAACTACAATTAGAACATAAGAAAAATAATTGAAAGACATAATATCACCTTGATAAACTAAAATCAAGATAACTCTAGAAGAGTGAGGGATTTACACCTCTTTGTATTATATCATTTTGTAATTTCAAGTATACTACCTTCTCAAGTCCTTAATGAAAACAATTCGTATTATAATATGTACAAACACTCCTACATTCTATATAACTCACTCACTCACTCTTTCCATTTCATGCTTCAACTAATAAAAGCACATACAATCAAGAATAGTGATTATAAAATTTCTATATGAAACTATGTGTATGGTTTTTGATATGATGCATTTTGAATCTCCATCCATGACTATAAAATTATTGATGATGGATCACATATGGTGATTTAAAATGTGTCAGATTAAAAACCATGTACACATCTTGACCCATAAATTAGTTTCTCACTCTTATAGACTATGAAAAAATCAAATCTCTTAATCAATAATAATATCTAGCAAGAACATTCATATACTTAAAAATATTTTATTCATATTTATATAATACTTTGATACCAAAGATATTTTGAATCAGTAGCCAACAAGACTCAGAAGATGAAGAGGAATGTCTACATCCATTTATTGAACTATTCTTTATCTCCTTGTGAAAATATCACATTATGTAGAGAAAAATACTAGTTACTTTCAAAACCATTGGAGTGGCTATGAAACCTCTACCTAATCAAACTGGTGGTTTTACAACTATGCCAACTTCATTAACATATGGAGACCATAAATTTTGCTTTGGGACTCAGATTGACACATTGTTTTTTAAAGTTACAAAACTTTTCAATGGGAACATAAATATGAAATAAATCATACTTTTGATGGAATACACATAATGTTTTATCCTTTTCATGAAAACCTATCTCTCTTAAGGTCTTAGTGTGTCCTAATTTCTTCTTTAACCCTTTTAATGGCTAAGTCAATTAACCACCTATAAAATAGTAAGATAAAGAATAATTTAAAGTGATTTAAAGTTATATTATTATAAAATAATAATGGATTATATATATCATATGGATAGCATTACCAATCCAAATTTTGGTTCATTCCTCCCCAATCTGGGTACTTTTGGTTCCAAAAATATTAGGAACTAATATAATGAGGAAATTATTTT
Source organism: Torreya grandis (assembly GCA_037957365.1). Classification (NCBI taxonomy): domain Eukaryota; kingdom Viridiplantae; phylum Streptophyta; class Pinopsida; order Cupressales; family Taxaceae; genus Torreya; species Torreya grandis. The sequence continues at coordinate 507,877 of JARHVA010007583.1, forward strand.
CCCCACTTCTTAAACCTCTCTTTTAATCTGAGGTGTATATGTTGAATGAAATTATCAACCTTGTGAACTTATCATTCCACATTTTCATGTCTTTAGTGTGGCTCATTTCCTTCTTTCAATGTTTTTTGATGAAGATTTATGTTATGAATTAGAGAATATGTCATTAATTACATCTCATTCTCTTTATTTGTAGAATTTATATGCTTATCCTTGAATTATACTAATCCATTATATTTATTAACTTTCAAAATGAGAAAATAAAACTTCCCACTAGTATTAAGTAATTGGTTACCTTGAAAGGAACTTACCAAGGAGAACTTAAATTTTCCTTCATAGGATTTGATGTTTTGGATTTTACCATCCTTAACCAAATGGTATTGACTATATCTCCTAATGAAATTAGTATTTATAACATACATATAGGGATTTCCAAATACTATACCATAAAAAATTATAGGAGCAACATCTACCACAAATTAATTAATGAAATGTTAATTTGTTTCAAAATTCACTCTATATTATTTGGAAACCGTTATAAATACTCATTTCCCCCCTTATCCTAGAGCATACATTTCCAATCCAAGTATATCTATAAGGAATTTTCTAATCAAATATTCTTGAGAGAGAGAGAGAGAGAGTAAAAATAATATTAATTTTTACCATTTTAATTTTAACATTGATATGATTTTTTTTTGAAGGTTCACCTTTACATTGAGCATCATTACTATCCAAACATACCTTTTTATGAAGGGAGGTAAACAAAAATATTCTCATCCACATCTAAGCTACAATCAACCACTTATTATTGAAGTGATGTCATGATTTTATTATTTTTGTTTTTCTCAAATGGATGTGATTATGGATTTAACTTCCAAAAATTCTCATCAAGATGAACATTAACATCATAGTTCCCACAATGCCTTGTAAATCCTTATTAACAATAGTATAACTAAATTTGAATCCACCATTACTCTTGGCCAAATTGGAATAATTTGAATATAAATATAGACCTATATTCTCATCCATCTCAAGATAATAGGCCTAAGATTAAGCTTCATCTATGTCATTTATTTTGGAAATTAAAAAGGTCCTGTTTGAGTGACTATGCATCCATCCAACATATGTCATGATGATTTCATGATTAGATACACATTTACTCATTGAACTACCTTGTTTCTAAAATCACTTGTATATACCTACACACTTTTCCCTTATTTTTCCCTCAAAAGATTCCAATCAATAGGCCTTTCACATTCTTAAATAATAACAAGAAAGTTATTCTAACTGAAATTCTTAAATTCATCCCATATAATAATTTATGGTAGCTTATTAATAACCAAGTAATTAAAATAGCTCTCAAATCAAGGTAGAGAAAAAGTAGTTAGCTTCAATGTTTATAACTAAATTTTTTACTCTTAACTAATTAGATTCAAACTAAAATACACCTCTAATTGGGATAACCAATGATCAATATTATTCACATCACCTTCACACAACTAAATTTAAATTATGCCTCTAATTTAAGGTAGGGTGGAGCTTGGATATAATGGTCACTTTATTTATCATGGTTAGAAGTCATAAAATCCTCACTTGCTATGAATGTATCCATAGAAACTCCCATATTTTCCATGATGACCTTTAAAATCTTCCCAACCTCAAGCATAGATTAAGAGATGTTTGAAACATCCTCTTCCAATTTATAAAATATTTATTCACCATGTTTATGCATCCTCTCATATTTAAAGGCCATAAATCTAATTTATATATTCCATTTTATTTTGGATATCTCTTATAACAAAGAGAGAAAATTACCTTATCTAGTAGCACTTTTTACTCTTATATCATACATATAAGTGCAAAATAGTCACCAAATAGATTAAAAAACACAATATGGAACACACTAACCTACTCTAATACCAAATTTAACTATAAATTAGGTGGATATTCCACACTAAGTGTCACCAACATGATTCCCATAAAATCCAAAAAACTCCTTGATTAATTAACTCAATATTTACATGATAATTTGTGTAAAATAATCATTAAATGATATTATGAATGAATTTTAAGTGTTTTATACTTAAATGAATAATAAAATGTGAAATTAGAGAAAGAAATTACAACAAGAACATAATAAAAAAATTAAAACAGATAAAGGATTACCTTGGATAAGCTCAAATCAAGAAAACTCCAAAAGAGTGAGGTATTTCCTCCTCTTCCCAATATATTACTCTATAATTATAAGTCTAATATATTTTTAAATCCTTTGTGAACATAATTTGCATCATAATATATCCAAGTACTAATACATTCTATGCAACTTTCTCAATTATTATTTCATTTTTAGACTATAACTTAGAAAACCACATACAATCAAGAAGAAGATCTACTAAGAACATTGCATTTGGAAAAAAAACACTCCATACATACATATATAAATTTGAAACTAAAATGAAATAAAAATTAAAGCAATGCAGACTCAAAATATGTAGAGGAACCATATTTAGCCATTACTTGAACTATCATTTATCTCCTTATGAAACCACCACTTTACGTAAGGAAAATCTAAAACTTGTAAAACCATATGGGAAATTTTACAACCAACACATAATATTAAAAAACTACCAGGGTGGTTATGTAACCACCACCTAATTAGACCATTGGTTTTGAAACCAAGCTAAATTCACTAAATTTTGTAGGCCATAACTTTTGCATATGAACTTGGATTGACATACCATTTTTTTTAAATTTTATAACATTTTGAGAGGATCTTGAATATGAAATAAAATAATAATTTTGATGACATATTCATGGTATTTTATCCTTTTCACAAAAACCTATCTCTTTTTAGATCTTATAGTTTTGTAATGTCTTATTGAAACTTGTTAATGGTTACATCAATTAAAAACATGGAAAAGAGAAATAAAAGGAGTGTTTTAAGTTATTTCAAGTTACATTTTTCTACATGAATAATATTAAATTAAATAGCCCATATGGGTAACATTACTAATTTTAAATTAAGTCAATCAATATCCCTAAGTTCATGTATTTAAGTGTGCGTAGGGAAAGGGGCAGGGTTAGCTTACAGTACTTTATGAAAGATGTTTAAATATTATCTACTCATGCATACATCAATATCATCCTAGCCTCCCCTAAGTCACTTTTCCCTTTTCCTTCATTGTCTCCTTATATTTATTTTTATATATTCTAGGCATTTCCTAATATATCATCATTTCTAATAAAATGCTAGCCTATTTCCTAGTTTTTTATCCTTATATTATATTGGCATTTATGATATAATTCTGAGCTTTATGTGTCTTCTGTAGTTTATCTTGACTACTGATATAGTATTGTGTTGGCTAGTATCATTATAATGTATCAATATGATTGATACCATTGAATTAAATTTAGTAGTTAATTTCTAGGATTGGATCGATATATACATTTATATTAAATATTATTCCAAACATACAAAAAACTCATTACTCTGCTTGGACTAACATTTCTTCCCTTAATTAGTAGAGAGATGAGTTATAGTATATATTATTATTATTATTATTATTATTATTATTATTATTATTATTATTATTATTATTATTATTATTATTATTATTATTATTATTGTGGTGTACATTTTTTTTTCAAGGTCAAGTAATCTCAATAGGAGGAATTTGAACCAAGGAGGTTCCCCTTAGTCTTTTGAGTCTCCAATTAAGGAAACTTAGGTCTTCATCATTTCCATTTTAGGTCTTCACCTACAACATATTTTTCAAAGTGTGACTAAAGCCAAGGTGGAAATTTATGCATAAACAATTAAACCCAAGGTAATTATATTTGTTCTTTTTATCTTTCATTTTATTTTATTAATATATAGATATGTTCTTCTTATTACTAAATTAGTCTATATGTTATTGTCAATTCCCTTGCATAGGTTGGATATATGCCAAAATATAGGGTATTATAAGGTGATTAGGCTTTTTAAGGCATATTTACCTAAAATACAAATAAAATATTCCATTTGTCTTTTATACATTATTTAATTTAGTTTATTTACCATATTATATCTAGAATACACTCATTAATTAGTTTTTTGCATGTAGTTTTCTTATTATATCTTTGATACCCATTTTATAATCTGAGATTTATATCATTGATATTATATTGTGACCTAGTTATACCCCATATCCTATATCTTAAGAATATTATTTATAACCCTATAATCTTGATATTGATTTTGGATTACTATTAACTAGATACAAAAATATATATTCCCCTTGGTTACATCATTATTTTTACATGTACATAGGTTCTACTTTGGTCTTATAATTTTATCATTATCTATAGAGAGAAAGATGATAATTACCTTGATCATCTTAGCTTGCATATGAATTTGTCACATGTCTTGCTATAAAAGGGAAAGGATATATGCATCATCTGATTTTACTAACTTGTATACTTCATTATAATAGAAAATGTTATTCAACATTCCTACAAACATGCACCTAATCTCAATTATTTTTCACATAAAATAAACACATTATGAAAAATATTGTAGAATTCCTTGTACCTATACAAATTCTCCTTAAATAATGTATCTTTCAACACATTTTATGTATTTATAAGCAGATTAGTTACATCTTAAAGTTATAATCAAACTTTAATTATATTTAAAGCTAAATAAATTCAACTTGAATTTACTTACACTCATTAGAACTTAAATATTATATAAATATCTTTAAAAGTGAGTTATAAAAATAACTTGAGTATTAGTAGTTAAAATTTGACTTATAACAAAAAATAACTCATGGGTGGTAGCCCACTAACACACATATTTAAATTCAATTTATTGACTAAAATATAAACTATCATAGAGTGAAAACTATTCGCATTAAGATTAAATAAATTATAATCAAATATTTTTAATGTAAATTTACACTGAATTGAAAAAATATATTTATATCCTAATTGTAGAATTATCTTTATCATTTTGGATAAAAAATAATTGTCTATTCATTGCCTCAAATTTATAAAATATTTAAATTTCAGATATTGTCATTTAACATAAAACCACTTCATCAAAACACAACTTTTCAAAATTTGACCATTGTAAGTTGCAAGATCAAGCAAAACATAATACTTATTTAAAAATAAAAAGAGATGATAAAATTAAAGTTGTCTATAGCTAAAATCATAATAAAATATTAAAACAAGTATGAGTATGTCAGAAACCATATAAAAAATCATCTAAAATTTAACAAGTCCAAAATTGCTAGCTCTTTTCACCTTCATTTAAGGATACTATATTTAAAAATGGAATGTCCATATCATTATCATATTTAGTATACTCCATATAAATCATTGGATTATAAATTATCACAATTCTATAAATTAATTTTCCACATCTAAGTTTTTCATTTTCTTCAAATGGGATACAACAAGTGGGATTGAATGGATTATTACACATTTATGAATTGAAGAGGATAGATTTTGAGGCACATTAATATTATTAGTAATGTATAATGGGGTTTCATTGTGAAATAAAGGAAATTAATTAATATGAATGGAAATATCATTGTCAATCATTAGGTTTTGATGTACTTAACAGAGAGAAAACCATGGTGAACTAACAAGAAGGGGTTAGACCAAAAAATAGTTATCTTAGGAGTCTTACAAATTGGACCAATTAAAATTAAAATTTTGTGCATCAAAAATCACCATGGTGTGTATCATTAAAAATATTCCAAATAAGAAGGCTACTTCCATACAAAATGAAGAGATTCCATTTTCCTATGGGAAAAACCTCTCATAAATTCACCAAGGGCCCTTTGACTCCTAAAAGTTCTACCATAAGATGCACCACATTCTAGTAGAATATTTTCATCTAGATGAATTTTTTTAACCATACATTATTTCTTCCTAAGTTATGATAAGTCCTAATCCAACCTAATAGTCTACCTTAGCAAAGCTAAAAACAAATTCAATCCTTTATACTAAAATTGTTTACTTATCAACCTAGAATCCCAAAGAGTTATTTCTGCCACTAAAATATTAATGAAAATACAATCTTTTAACAAATTTAAAGTGACAAAGTGATAAATTCAAATAGAATCCCAAATAAATGAAAAGAGTAAATGCATATGGATGAAGACAATCTTTTAACTCACCAGATGAAACATGTACCAAACTTTCTTGATATCCAAATATTTTATATGTTCTAAATAAGTTAAAAATTAGAACAAGAGGGGTTTTCATACATATAAAACTTCAAATTATACTTCAAATACTTATATACACAAGTTGGATGGAATATTATTTTTATAAACAAAAATCAAACTATCTATCATTAGTATTCAATGTGATATCAATGGTTCAAAATGGGTATTTGTAAACAAAAAATATAAGAAATGTTTGTAGCTTTTATAAATATTCCAACATACTAAATACTTTTTTATATAGGGTATAATATCATTCATCTTTAGGATAGGTAAAATGGAATGAATAAGGGTTTCGTTATATCCCTAAAACCTCAAAAATACAAACCCAAAATAACTTGTATTAATAGAATTTTGTGAGATTATTTATATAAAATTTGAACATAATTTTTATTCCCATAAAGCACATACCAGAATTTCTTGATATCCAAATATTTTATATGTTCTAAATAAGTTAAAAATCAGAACAAGTGGGTTTTTCATGCATATAAAACATCAAATATATACTCCAAAGACTTATATGTACAAGTTGGATGGAATATTATTTTTATAAACCCAAAATAAACTATCTATCATTAGTATTCAATGTGATATCAATAGTTAAAAATGGGTATTTGTAAACAAAAAATATAAGAAATAATTTTATCTTTTATAAATATTCTAACATACTAAATACTTTTCTATATAGGGTATAATATCATGCATCTTTAAGATAAGCAAACTGGAATGAATAAGGGTTTCCTTATATCCCTAAAACCTCATAAATGCAAACCCAAAATATCTTGTATTAATAAAATTTTATGAGATCATTTATATAAAATTTGAACATAATTTTTACTCCCATTAAACACATAGCAAACTTTCTTGATATCCAAATACTTTATATGTTCTATATAAGTTAAAAATAAAAAAAAGAGGGGTTTTGATACATATAAAACTTCAAATATATACTCCAAAGACGTATACACATAATTTGGATGGAATATTATTTTTATAAACCAAAAACAAACTATCTATCATTAGTATTCAATTTGATATCAATGGTTCAAAATGGGTATTTTTAAGTAATAAATATAATAAATATTTTTAGTTTTTATAAATATTCCAATATACTGAATAATTTTATATATAGGGTATAATATCATGTATCTTTTGGATAGGCAAACTAGAATTAATAAGGGTTTCATTATATCCCTAAAACCTCAAAAATACAAACCCAAAATAGCTTGTATAATTAAAATTTTGTGAGATCATTTATATAAAATTTAAACATAATTATTATTCCCTTCCTTTTAAATCATTAGCTATCCTTATAATGGAAATAATAAAAAAAATTATAGTCATAACACATTTATAATACATGTAAATAATATACACTATGGTTTATACTATGGTTTAAAGGAAAAAGTTTTAAAGTCTATAAGTGTAGCATATCATAGTTGGGGCATGCTTAAAAAAATCAACCATATGCAAGTTTCAAAGAAAGGATTGAATAATTTATTTGATATCAAACAATAAAACTCATTAAAACTTTGAGTCTATAAAATTTAATGAAAAATAAATAAATAAATAAATAGATACAAGGTCTTATATTTTTTTTATCACAAACAAAAACTTACTTCAACTAAACATGATATAATTACAAAATAAATGTTATTTCAACAAAAAAAACTATGGATCCATATATTCATACTTATAAATATCCAAATGTAATCACCTTCAAAGTTATAGATTAAAATTGTTAGGGATTCACCACAAAATGATTCAAATTTAAAAAAAAAAAAATAGTGGTTAGATTAAAAAAACTTAGTACCTTTTATGATAAGCTACCCATTATCAATGTGCTATTGACATTAAGTGTGTAAATATAAACTCATTTGGTGGAGGGCTGTCATCATTAATGAAATCACATATTTTACACTCTAGATTTCACATTTAAAACTCACATAGTTAAAAAAAATCCACTAATGTATTGTGTTTCTTGAAAAAAATTTCAAACGATATGAAAAAAAAATCATAGTCTTACCACATTTCCAAAGTTCATGAATATCAATTTACCTTCCAAAGTATTATATAACCTTTTTCACTATGGAAAAAATTTAAAAATTAGACAATATAAATGTGATCACATTACTTACCATTAACACCAATGCCAAAGATGTTTGAAATTTCACCTTACAAAACAAATGCTATTGTGATAATGCTATTAGGTTTTGTATCCAATTGAGAAATATTATTCTATGAATTTGGTATTCAAATTAAAAGTGACCTCAACATTAATATGGTATGAATAGATATTTGCACATAATTTTTTTCATTTTCCACATTTAATAAGAAATATCATCTAAGTAAGTTCCATATATAGAAGTTTTATGTAATAGTTTGATCATCTTTCACTATTTTTTAATCAAGTGTGATATTTTCAATATTATTATATTCTATCATTTGTATGAAACTTATAGACTATGATCATATCAAATTATGTTCAAAACCAAGACACCAATTGAAATGAAATTTAAATCCTAACTTAACATAAAAATTAAACATGAAAGTTGCCCCACACCAAAGCAAATGATGTGGGTCAGTAAATCAGAACAAGATTAGAGGATATTTTTCATGTATAATTTTCATAAGAGGGATTTATTTTTCTTTTCAATAATAGAGTGCATGTGATTTTAATTTATAATACATGTGTGATCTAGACTTATTACAATTCTATTCTATAATATTTTAAAGATCATGAAGGCCTAGTTCTATAGGTTTTTCAAAATCAAAATCTATTGTTAGAAACTCATCAACTCATTTTAGCTATATTTCTTTTTTTTTAAATAATTCTCAAAGACACTTAGTGTTTTATATTTTCATGTGGGGCTGACCTATGTCTAATTTTGTCAAAATATTATGTATTTCTAAGATCCATAGATTTTAAAAGTGAATCTAATACTACCAATAAATATACAATATCACTATAAGAATGATTACTCAATGATTTCACATACACAATATCTATAATGTCTCATATATATATGTTAGATACTTAAATGAACATATACATATGAATATTAATGTGGATACATAAATTTGGTGTTAGATATTTTAGAAACATCAACTTTGACATACTTTGACATTGTGTATGCATTTTGCTCTTAATCATAACTTATTCACTAGATACACCTATTCATGATAATCTTAGTCTATACATGATCATATTATAATCTTTTACATACATTTTGAAATATTATATCATTTCTTTACACTTTTAAGACACTACCGGTAATACATAGATAGTATCTACTACCAAAAGGGTCTACCTCTGCCATTAGTTTCTAGGCACACACAATGGTTATGTTTCACATTTTAAAGTCTCATTTAGAAAGGCCTATACATGTTTTGTGGGTCTATCATAGATGGAATTTTCAAAGTTCATCTATAACCTAAGCTTAGACTCACTTAAAAATTACTTGGATATTACCTTGAGAATCAATAGAAACTTGAGGAATCAATTAGCATTCTTTTGAGACATTATATAAAAGAGTACACATATAAAACCATTTAAAGAGTAATCCATAGATCAAATTTTAAATACACAAGGTCAATATTTCAAGGTTCTAACTCAATTTTTTTTAAAAGCAATATATTGTAGACTATTTTCATGATGTTGCATAATCACACATGTGTGTGTGCATGCATGCACACACACACACACACACAAACATATGCACATGTGCACACACACACACATGCGTGCACACACAAACACGCACACGCACGCACACACACACACACACACACACACACACACACACACACACACACACACACACACACACACACACACACACACACACACACACACACACACACACACACACACACACGTGTGCATAATTAGTATAACTATATGTAGTTTGGTCCCTCTTTAAATTATTATAATTTAGGAAAATATTATCCATTAAGTTGGTATTTGTTGGAGTTTTATAATAAAAAATATTAACCCCTTTTAAAAAACATCTTGTAGTCAAAAGAAAAGTTACGGTTTAGATAAAATATAAGGGAAAAAAAACATCATCACAGAGAATTAAATTTGTGCACACACAATAAAAATTTACAATTTAAATAGTAAAATAATAAAGAGTTATAGACCCTCACACTATATAGGTACACACTACTAATATACTTGAAATAGTGTTAGATACCATAGGGGTCACACTCTGTTGAATATTTCCAAAGAGGTATTCAGCCATTATTTTAGGTTTGAATATATGAAAAAATAGTTATAGATTATTTTTTGGTGTAAATAAGATTATACAAGTGATGTATCATAAAAATAGCTACGTACATTACTTCCCTCTTACTTTATCAAATTTAAATTTAAAAAAATACAAATTTCAATTATAAATTTAAATTTAAATTAGTACATTTACTACTATATTATACATAATATAATTAGTGCATAAGTCTACAATATTTATTTCTCTTAGGTGTATAGTTAAAAAAAATACAAAACTAATTTGAGGGATCTACCTTTAAATATTAAAATTAAAAAAAAACATTTTTGTGAATGCAATATTTAATCCAAGCAAAAAAGTACCTAGGTTTATTATAAATTAGGGGTTTAATTTTTGTTAAGGTTTAATAATTATCTTATATTATTAGTTTGACTTATAAATGTGATTTATGATTTCCCCATATTTACATAATAAAAATCACAACATAATTATAATGGAATATACTTAAGATTTTCTTATGATATACATAGAGAATATAAAAATAATAATGATTTTGAAGATAATATTCATGACATATATCACCATGAGATTAAATAATATTTTGATCTAAATCCCCATATTATTGAGGCATTATTACATGTAACTATAGATGAAAAGATAAATATTGTAAAGGAAACCACATCATAGGAATAACTTAATGAAATTTTAAATGATACTAATCTAGATTTTATAGGCTTAGATACTACAATAGGTTTAAAATTAACAATTCCTACCACTTTGATTTATGTCTGTACACATATGGATATAAAATTTATTCCTACACCTAATATACATACCATTGGGGAAATATAATTTATTCCTTGGATATATATGGATCTCCCTAGATAACACAACTTTATTCCCACTAGGCCTATGCCTTAGGTATCACCATCTATTTCTAACCAATATAATATGGATACCATCAATCACTTTGACATAGATATTAGATAGTCAAAAATAAAATTCTCAAATGGAACAAGGTTCTCATAGAGTAGCCATTAAAAAAAAATCTAAAATATTATTATAGAACCCTTCAACCATATATATTTCCAATTATCCCTTGCCTATAGGATTCAATATACCTATGCTTGAACTATTCAATGGTAAAATTAATATTAAAAAAAATATTATATCCTTCTATGTAGCATGTTTGGACTATTCATCTATTGATAGGTTACTAAAACATATTTTTTATAGGAGCCTTAACATATATGAATTGTGGTGCTTTTTTATCTTCCTCTTTAATTAGTACAAACTTTAAATATTTTTTACTAGTTCTTGGCTCATTTCCATATCAATATTAGTGATAAAGTGTCCAATGATCAAATTTCACATCTCAAACAATGACCTACTAAGGCCATTAGTGACTATGTGATTCATTTTAAGATTGTGTGTTAAAATATGAAATATACCATGGTAAACAAAGAATTACAAAACATATTCAAGAATAGCCTAATTATGACCATCCATTTATCTATTATGTTTAAGTTATTATATTATTTCTATGACATGTGTTTTATGACCAACATGTCACTTTTCACAAAAGAAAATGGGATCTCTGCATCATGGAAAATTCAAAAATTCATGGTCCTCTATCGAGCCCAGTCTATTCCTTGTAATTTTCTTAAGACCTTGATAATAGAATGTTTGTTTATGATTGAATATATTTCATAGATATTAACTTTAAAAAGAGTATATCCCATTTCATCCTTTAGGTTTTTTTGATAAACTAGTATGTTTTTTTTGTGTTAACTATTTGTTTTATAAAATACATGCATAAGCATCTCCCTAAGTCTCTATCTTGGAGTCCAAGTTGGCACTCCCCTAAAAGTCTTTTTGTAGACAAGTGTTTATTTTCTTATATGGAACTTTTAAATGATAGTTTTTTTATGAATTTTATAGGAACCATAGGTTTCATATATATCATATCCTTAGGAGGCATGTACCAATGAGGAGGTGCCACATGTCTTTGTGAACCTAGAGGCCTGAGAACTATTAGATCCCTAGGAGGCTGAAACCAAAGAGGAGGTGCCCCATGTCTCCATGCACCTAACATCATTATATTTGTCAGATCCATAGGAGGCCTAAACTAATAAATAGGTTCCATGTGTCTTCATAAACCTAGAGGTGTTAGATATATCAAATCCCTAGAAGGAGAAATCTAATGAGGTGACACCATGTGTCTCTGTGTAACCAAAGGTCTCAGAGCTTTCAGAGTCCTAGGAGGCTTGAACCAATGAGGATGTACCACATGTAGCTATGAACCTATAGGTATCAAGGTTTTTAAAACCTTAGGAGACCCAAACTAATAAGGATGTAATATATGTATATGTGCACCTAGATGTGTCAGAGTTATCATATCCCACGGAGGCCTAAACTAGTTAGAAAGAGCCATCTTTACTTACATACACCTAGCAATATGAATATTGTGGAGGGCACCAAAGGATTAAAAATTAGGTATAGGAAATTATCTTAACCCAATGATATATTGACACACATACTTTTTATGGTTAATCTTTTGATTCATATATTCAAAGTTGTCAAAGCAAAGAGATCCCTATCACTCCTAGTTGGCATAGTACTTAGTGAACCCACTACTCTCTGAGTGACATGTGCCCAATCCTAGGGAATTTCATAATGACATGAAGTATAAAATAGGTGTTTACTTACCATGATCTTAATTTTTATTAACTTGGCTATGGGAAATCATGATGTGATAGTTAGATGAGTCCCATCACCACCAATGAATCTAAATGGGGATAGTGCTTGAAATTTTGAATTAAGTCCAAATATGAAAACAAATTATTTGGAATCACACCATAAACTCAAGGTTTATTCCACATAATGTGAGCCCATGAAATTCATTACTATGAAAAATATCAAAAAACCCTATAAGGTTGCATTGAGATCTATGTTTATGTTATCTATTATGTGTTTATCGATAATTAAGAACCCTTTGCCTTGAGTTCACTATGAAAACATAGGATCTCCTTTGCTAAATTATTCATGAAAAATATTAGATTATATGACAATGGACACCTCAATTTATAATACTAGACCAAAGATAGAGTCTTGGGACACCATGTTCTTTAAGGTTTCACTTGATTTAAACATTACAATGAGATCTTCAAAAAAATCAAGGACATATAGATAATGAACATTGATTATGAATCTAATGATGATGATATCCTATATCTGGATGAACTAGTCTTTATTAAAGATTTGAGACTATACAAATCCACAACTAAACCATAAGTATTCATGCACAAACCTCTTTGTTATTATAAAAATCTCTTATAAGTGTATTATGTATATTTTTTACTTTCCAAAATCCAAGTTCAAAATTATAGATATCATTGGGATTGAATTTATGTAATAATACAAACTTATAGAATACATAATCTCTTATGAATAATAGCTAATAGATGCCTATGCAGAGACCCACAACATCCATGAGGTCCTTAAGGACTGGGATAAATATAGATATAGTTGCGTCAACAAGGAAGACACTGATGTATACATAAAAGATATGTTCTGAGAAGGAGTGGACATTGGTATTTTTTTGAATCAATTGTATGGGAAAATCAACATAATGCATATCAATATGTTTTGGGTTCCATTACTTAGAATCATTATGAATGGAGATTAATTTTTTGATTTGGGGAGAATTATCACATTTAATCTCACTTAGTAGGTTAATGGATCCCACACTAGAGGTAACTTCTACATGATGTCCTACATCATGGATGATTTTTGTACCGCCTAGAGTTTTAGAACACAATGTTCCATTTTTGGGTACCAATGGGGTCTATGGTGTATGTATTATTTTAAAAACTCTACTTCACCACTTACATAATAATAACTAAGACATTTTTGACCATTTCTACCCATATTATGTATTCTATCATCAATGAGAGGTCAATTCCAAGGTGTTTGGAGGAGATAAGGGATTCCATCCAACCCATTGGTGATTACTAGTACTAGAAGGATTATACCATAATTAGAGTGGAATTTATTCTTGGGCACCATCTCTTGCTCCCATAAACATTACTAGACCACATCATAGAGAAGAAAATATCTTGGAAATTGGCCAATGGAATCTTGGTCTTTTACCTCGATATAAGGCAAAGGTCATACCCAACACTCCTTTTGGTTTTTGGTCACCATGAATACAAAATAGTATAAGAAATATAAGCAACGACACAACACATAGACTCATTTAACCTAGGCAAGGTTATATATAGATGATGGGATCATTATGATTTAGTGTAATATCATGTAGATAGGTATCGGGTGTGCCATAAAACCACATATCACCATGAGGGCCACCTAGAGGATGAAATTCACTTAAACCTAGTGAATTATTAAGAGGTGATAGAAAAACTAGAGGCCACCTCCTACTAGAAAACCAAATCCCAAGTTCAACATATGCTCAAATAAAGTCTAGCTCCTCTATATCAATCTACACAAAGGCTAGTTGGTGAGGGCCCATAAACTAAAAAGAGGATCACCTAGTAAATATTGTAAGGATTCCCAACTACTTCCACTATTCCACTAGCCACATAGTTAATTATAGTCACATTAGTTACTCAAGTAATATATCCATAAGATACCCATGTGATTTACTTTGAATGTATTCCATAATCTAAACCCATTAGGGACTAGCTTGTAGCTTACCCTAAGGGCCTTTCCCCAACTTTTTGTGTTTACTAGCTACCCTTTAAACCCCCCAAAATTCCATTTTCTAGTACGAACAACCCATATTGTGATTTATTTTGTTCTAGTGGTGACAAGTTCCCATTTACCTTATTTTTATTGGATTTAAGCATGTTTAGTGTCCTTGTTTCCTCAGTTCTTCCTATGCATCTTGCATCCCATTTTTTCTTTCTTTAACCCCAATAACATTGTATATACCATAAATAACTCTTATTACATCCATATAGGTTAGCTCAACTCTTGTCAAATACCAAATATTTTTTGCTCATGTATTATTGATGATCCCCATAATTATAATTTCTAAAATAGTGGTAGTGGATCCTATCAATGCTATATACTCTGATCCTACAACTTATAACAGTTCAAAAATTCTAGTAGTGACTATAATGTGTATGCAATTTTCACTTGGGTCTCTCCATTTGAATTTGGATGTAACATAGGGCAGATATAATTATAATGTCTATAAGAATATAAGGATGATTTATCCTTATACACCCTTGTATCCTATAATTCATCTTAATATTATTGTTAGGCCCCCTATAAAGCACACTGGTATCTTAAGAATTTGAATTTAACCAACCAATATCTTCCTTCAGTTTAAACATGTAGATGAGAGGCACAATTAGTCCTAAAGTATTCATTACTTCAAACTAATTAAATTATCACCTATCCCCTTAGTCTCCCAATTTGGTAGATCATACCTTCACTCCCATGCCATCTACCTCACCCCTAATTCCATTTATCCACTCACGTTCATCCCTACCTCCTCCACCCATGCCACCACCTTCCAATTTAGTTTCCAATACTCCTACTACCTCATCCACTACTACCTTGGGTACCATGGTTGGGCAAGGATGGATGGGAATTATTGAGACTTAGGGTTCACAAGGAATAAAAATGGTATATCATGGGGACCTAGACATATTGCATCAAATTTATAAAGACTTAGGTAGAATGAATAGGGTGCTCACATAGACCTTCACATAGGACTAAGACTATATCATTTAGAGGATAGAGAAATACCTATTATCTCTCAAAAATAAGAGGACTATTGTGAGAGAATAAAATATTTCAAATTTCATAATATTTATGATCAATTTCACTAATGATCTCACAAATAAGTTAATTGGGGAACTTGAGACCAAGTTAGGACCTTGGATTCCTAAATGAGGATCTCATTCTTTATTGGTTTGATTAGAAAGGTTGAACATAATTTGGTACAATCATTCACAAACATTAGTAATGTTTTGGAATAAATTTCAAATATAAAATTTATCTTTCAAAGAGAATAATAGTATAGAGATATAATCATCTGATTAGACAACAAGTGGAAGAACATGGTGGTGAACATCAATAAGGGGATGTTCCTATAGCTAAGACCTATCCTCTCATTTATCTATATTTTATCAAACCTTCATGGTGACCATGAGGACCTCATTTTAGGATTTGATAAGGGACATCCTAGCCACCATTAGGCCCTTAGATAATAAAAAGGGATAGATCCTTCCATAATTTAAAAAGGTAAGAATCATTGTCTTATTCCACCTAGATTCCACCTTACTCAGCTTTGATGAATTTGGGTTCCACCACAACCACTTAAAGGAATTAATGAATGGAAAGCTGGAAAGATATAAAATGGATACGAAAAATTATATATTTAATCTCACCACATAGCCAACCATGAACATCAACTAGGTCAATAAGGTGAAAGTCTCATTAGAAGGCCATCTCAAAGTTCATGACAAGATGTTGACTTATGTAGAGGTGTTCTAACAACCACTAATGAATTTTACAAAGATTGAATGGGATAAAAGCTTGGTGTAATAATAATTGATGCATCAAAAATACATCCTAAAGTATTTATCAAGTAGTCTCCCACTGAGCTCAACTTGAATATCCTTGTGGTCCCAATTGGGGGGTTTCATTCTCAAAACCCTGGGCCCTTTTTACTCTTTATTATCTTTTCTTTGGATAGCATTGTAATAATTAAAATCATAAATTGATTTTTCCATTATGGCTAAGAGTGAGATATTGTGCTATTTTGAGATGTTCCCTAATTTTTTTCCTATATATGTTGTTATGCATCTCTTTGTAAAGAATGATAATTTTGTAAAAGAACACTAGAAATATTAATCCATATTTTTGTTTTCATCTCAACATGTTTTTTTTCATTAATTCATTACAATATTATGTGGTATAATATATGATATTTTTGTCAGGAACTTGAGAAAATGTATTTTTATAATTTATAATATAGTTAGGATGGGTGAAATTTTATTCTAATTAGTTTATTTTCGCTTTCCATTTCATTTAGATTATTGTTAATTAATGTGCGACTAGAAACTATTCAATATGAGTTTATTATTAGAAAGAGTTATTGAAAGTAAACATATATAATTTTCACTCAACTTGATTCCATATTTTTTTGAAGTATGAAATCATGTGAAACATTTCATATAGTGGTAAAATTGTAGTTGGGTACATATTCAGGTTCTAAGCATTAATGTTCTCCAACTTGCTGATGAACCCTCTTTTCTACCTTATCGTATTATCCTTTTGATGTTCATTTATTATTAATAATGTTTTACTATTTTATAAATTATGAATTAAATTTTTTTAAAGGAATAAATACATGAATTGCATCAACTAAGTCTAAATGAGATTTATGTTAGTGAGAAACATGGATTGAATCTCCAAAGGTAGTACTACATCTCTTGAATATACATTTCAAGTAGGGTAATTCGTGAATCCCAATCCTTACAAATAATGTCATATATTGTCTTAGGATCAACCCTAAAACAAGAGGATGAAATTCCTATAATTGTCTCCCAAACTTTCTCATTGTAATTAACTCAATAAGTGTATCTCGAAGATCTCGTAGAATGAAGTCTTAGGCTGAACAATAGCTAGAACTAATTGAGGGACCCATATAGATATAATACAAAATACTTATAATACTAGTTTCCATAAAATTAATTTAGATCCTCATTCATGGATCACTAGATCTAGGTTTAGTCTTGGCCGATTATTAATCTCACCCATGTTATTTCATAGAAAGGTTTGGTCAAGAAGAGGGAGACTAAGACCCCTAATTGACCTATATATTTCATCCACCTAGACCACACCAAACAATCCCATCCCTATGGTTTCACTCATTATATAGCTATTGGGGTATATATTAATGTCCTTAGATCCATTTATGACTTGTATCAAAATATAGATAAATACCTCCCCTGGTTCATACCCAATGGAGGATACACATTCAAGAAGCATGTGACATCCTATAAGACAACCCTTATATTTATCAATGTTGAGAATGAAGATATGGCTTTTAGGATCTTTAATTTCACCTTGATGGACATTTCCTATGATGATTTATTTACCTACTTGAAGACTCCATCATAAGATGGGAAGAGTTTAACAACACCTTCTTGGCTATGTTTGGGTAAGTTATTAACCCCAGTGTCTTATACCAACTATTTTATAGCATTAAAAAAGAATCTAATGGTACCATTAAGACATTTAATTCTAAATTATAGAATATTTAGAATAGAGTCATTATGTTATATAGGCTAGATGCCCAAGTAGTGCAATAAATGTATAAGAATGCTTTGGATCCATATACTATAATTTTCTTATGTAGATATCCCCTCATAATGTGATTTCCACTAGAATATGTCAAGGCCATCAAAGTATACAAATAACTAAACCCCCAAGGCCAAATGGTACCAACCATCCCAAATATATTGTCAAATCTTCCTTATTTGAACCTTATTTTCAATGCTAACTAGAATGTGTCTATGACACAACACAATCGATAATTTTAATAATGGTCCCCTAAAAGCTTACTATAAAATCCTAGATTTTTGGTATAATTCCATTGGAAAATATTTGGCAAAAATACCACATCAGTATAAATTGTCTAGTAATTTATATTAGCTCTTTCAAAAATCTTATAACTGACTGAAAATTCAAGCGTCATATTTGTATCAATAAATAATGGAAAAAATCATAGTTAAACCCATTTTCAGAAACACATTCATGGGACACATATGCTTGAGGTGGAATAATTATTATGATCAATGGATATCCTATGTTTTTCAAAACAACTATTTTGTTCTGCCCTCTAAAATTAGGGGTATTCTAGCC
The DNA here is from genome assembly GCA_037957365.1 of Torreya grandis. Lineage (NCBI taxonomy): Eukaryota > Viridiplantae > Streptophyta > Pinopsida > Cupressales > Taxaceae > Torreya > Torreya grandis. The sequence goes on from JARHVA010007583.1 coordinate 527,222, forward strand.
ATTGGGGGTAGTCTGGGCATTTCATACAGTATGATCATGAGGCTTTATTGTGTTTATTCAACTTATTCTTTGTGCATTATTTAAAATAATTATCTTACATGTCATTATTTTTTAGAGGAAATCAATTTCTTGTTTGTTGAAAACAAGTATGTGGTAAAGACCAACCAAATAATATAATAAGTTGAGAATAAAAAAAATAGTGACAAAAAATCAAAGTATAGAGTATAAACAAACTATGGGACCATAGGAAAATACAACTTTGAAAAGAGAGGGTGACATATCTAAAAAAAATTAAAAACATTTTCGTTGTTTTAATATTATAAACCATATAATAAGTTCTAATAAAATGTCTTAACCATATCCATATTAGCCTTTCAAATATTTTTTATTGTAACTTCAAATAATGCAAACTAGAATATAATTCTTACTTTAAAAATTAAAAAATAAAATACAATATGATCATGAGGATATGTTGCATTTATTTAGTGTGTTCTTTGGGAATTTTAAAAAAGAAGTATCTTACACATCATTATTTCTCAGAAGAAATCAATTTATTGTTTGTTTAAAATAAGTATGTGGTATATACCAACCATATAATATAATGAACTAAGTATAAAAAGATAAGTGATAAAAAATCAGAGTATAGAATATAAAGTGACTATGGGGCCATAGGGTAAGACAACTATGAAAAATGAGGATGGAAAGTAAATGTCTTTAAAGAAATGCTTTTCAGGAAACCTATAATTGTATTTATTCATTTCAAGGTAGATAAATATGTAAACAAATAACTGCTCTTAGTATTTTGAAAAAAAAGAAACATAAATCCATACCTTGCAGATGCAATCATAAGGAAACCAACTTAAAAATTGTCTGGACCTTCGTTTCCAACCTCCCATTCCAATATTTTGACTATTAGAGCTTTGCTTTCACCAATAGCTAGCATCAATGACTAGAAAAGTTAAGAAACTATCACATCTATATTGGAGCAACTTATATTAATCCCACAGGTGACGTATTGTACCAACATTAAATTTTACCTTAGTCGACCCCTCAATATGACAATGTCAATTCACTTCTATGGACAATGTCCTTTAGTAGTTTCTCAAGTGGGTAAATTTGAATGTCTTCATGGATTTAATGGATCACAACAAGATGATTTCTTCTTATTTAACATACAACCTGCCATTCATAGTTATACTATTCATATTGATATTTTTTCCAAAAACCATGCTTCCACACACTGGTGTTTGGCCAAAATTTCTCTCATGCTTAAAACAAAGACCAAAATCAATGTATTTTTTATGGGTAAATTTTCATCCATTGGAAAAATGTATGGCACAATGTTTTGAGGGAGGAAAACTTTTATTAAAGTGTAGTTTGTTAAATTTTTACCCTAAATTCATAGAATGTAATATATAAAAATGATGCATATAGATAAAACCATTCAAGTGAATGCGACTAAATTCACATAAATGTTTTGTCATACTCAAAATTTTAACTAAATATTCAACTCAAACAAAGGGTTAGTAATATTAATATCTTCAATTTCACCTTGGCCAAAAATTTTCCCCTATTTTATGGTGTTGCCCTTTTTGATCTTCACTATGTTGAAAAGGGAATTTATGCTGATGGATTTAATAAATATGTAGAAAAGGGAAGGTACATAAACAAGCTTAAATAATGGAAATAAGCCCTTCATCATGCCTCATTCATCACTGGTATAGAATTTGATCCATATAATGGGTAAGTTTCATTTATAACTAGCAGTTTACATGAAGGTACAAGTTACACCGATTCAAGTTTCAAGGATCCACACCCTATCCTCCCCACATATACCTTATAGAACCTTCCACCCAAGTGACATAGTTATATATTATGTTCATTTTAACTTATCAAATGAAGGAAATTAAGAATAAATTTTCCTCAATGAAAACATATACTATTTACAATAGCCCTAAAAAATTTAACCTTTCTTTAGTTCATATTTTTTATTCTATCATTTTGATTTCAACCAATGCTCTACTTTACCAATATCCAACTGCATTAATGTTTTGTAGGCATAAATTTCTCTACTTCTATTGTAGATCTTAGGTGACTTTTTAAACACTAACATAGATTTATATAGGCATTTAGAAAAATCAACTATTAAGACATAGGAAAATAACTATTTTGGTTGATAAAGGTGTTTTGGAAAAATCCTTAATCAAAAAAAAAAAAAAATCAACAAAATTCTTACAATATATTTTTTGGAAAATGATGCATCTACTTTAATATGAGTGTTAGTTTCTACTTTATCAACCATGTTTCATGTTTTACCAATGGATATGTCAATGTTAATTACACAACATAGAAAGATATTTTCAATTGTTTAAAAACTATGAAAACCTTATAGCTAATTGTCTCAAACTTATTTCAACACACCATGAAAAGGTGCAAAGAATGGTTGCATCTATGTACATCTCAGTGTTAGATACTTCCTCAACACCTATATTTAATGACTTTCCAGTAAGTAAGTCACAACATTGCATGATATTTGAAACTATTTGGAAACTATGGAAATTTCATAACTATCTCAAACTTGAATACAAAATGCTTGGTAAAATACTTGCATTAATTAATAAAATAAACACTATAATTTTTTTGATTAAATCCAAAGTTCAAGTGCATATTTGTGAGTTTTGATTGTAAGGGACCCAACTCTATTTCCATGACTAGATACAAAAGTCCATAGGCAAATGGCCACACAAACTACTCAACACTAATGTCTATGGCCTTAGTAACACAATATATAGATATCAAACCTGAGATTTAAGATGAAGAATAACAAAAGAATATACATAAGGTAAAACTTAACATAGACAATATGCTTCTCAATAAAATCTCACATCTATAAAGATATTGTTATAATACAACTATCTAATGGGATGGGGGTGAATCAATAGATCAACTAAAACCAGCCCTTTAATATTTTTAAATAAAATTCCAAAACATATGAAGATTAAAAGATAAATGCAAGGATTACATACACACATAAATACACATTACACCAGATTTATACATGGAAAACTCAAAGGTAGAAACCATGATGAGAATAGCTGCTAGAATCTACTATTCTAATCTAACCTCATAGTCAAAGCCTCATTGGGAAACCTCATTAGTTACACTTATAAGTGAACCAACCCTAAGGAGACACCAATCCCATAGTTTAATAGAACCAACTCTAAGGAAGCAACAATTCTGTAACTAAGCACCAACTTAGCTTAACCTCAATAGTTACAATGTTTAAGGGCACCAACCCTAAGGAGACACCAACCCCCTAATTGAGCACCAACTCTGCTTGTTTGATGGAACTAACCAATTGGATCTATGGAGATACAACTCCAAATTACAACATTGATTCATAAATTAATCAAACTCTATTTTGTCTATTACAAGTCTAATTTATAATTTCTCATTTTTTGCACATTCTTTTTATACCTTTCTTCCTCTCTACCCCTCTCTCTAAGTTTGGATATATCTCTATTCGACACACTTCATCTTTATCTCACTTTATCTCTCTCTCTCTCTCTCTCTCTCTCTCTCTCTCTCTCTCTCTCTCTCTCTCTCTCTCTCTCTCTCTCTCTCTCTCTCTCTCCTCTCTCTCTCTCTCTCTCTCTCTCTCTCTCTCTCTCTCTCTCTCTCTCTCTCTCTCTCTCTCTCTCTCTCTCTCTCTCTCTCTCTCTCTCTCTCTCTCTCTCTCTCTGTGTGTGTGTGTGTGTGTGTGTGTGTGTGTGTGTGTGTGTGTGTGTGTGTGTGTGTGTGTGTGTGTGTGTGTATGTTTGAAACTCTTCAAAAATATCTCATCTTCTTTACATTTCTACCTTTATGTCTATATATTTTCATTCGACACAATTCTAGCTCTTGCAACTATATCCTAGATGTTTTATATATAAACATTTCATCTAGGGTCTGCTTCTTTTGTGTTCACATTCAAACTATAACACATCATGCCAATTCTAGACTGTAGTTCATTATGACTTGAGCTGTAAGTTTATCATGTCTTGATTCTATGCATCATGCCATAATTTTAGGTCTCTTTAATATCTATAACATCTATTAGACTCAAGTTTTTATGCATAGGCTCTTTAATGTAGATTTAATAGGTTGGATCGATCAATTTCATTGTCTATGTTGAGATGTAGAGATTATATGCAAGTTATTACATGTTCCTATAACTAACCATTTATCTAGACATGAGTTTAAATATCGATCATTGATATTGCAATTAGTACCATGATCTGATGGTCCATATTCAAATAGTTTAACTTTAAAATGCATCCATTTAATAACCTTCTGATAGGATCATGCTATTTGTTATATCTTTATATGATTTTGAACTTTACCTTGACTTGGTCCTTAAACTTTGACACTTTGACCTCATCTAGCTACTTCTTGTATCTTTGGATCACTTTTTCTCCATTGATATTCTCGAACCTGCTCGGTCTTTAACTTGCCACTATGTTGATAAAAATTGATCACTTTGTTCTATTTGAGTCCATTCACCCTATTGGATCTCTCTCATCCAAGCTTCTACATGTTGTTGGATCTTCAAATATACATGATCTTTACTTCTATCTAGTTATCAAATGTTGAGCTCTTTATAGCATTTGAGCCCATTCATTTTGTTGGATCTCCTTTGCATGATCACCCATTCACCGTTAGATATTTTGGCAAGCTCAAAATTTATCTTTGATAAGATCACTCTCATTGGTCCTATATCTTAGAGACTCATGTGCTTGTGACACTTATAATTAGCATGTTTACTTAGAGGGACCTTCGATACTCTTAATTCACTACATTTAATAGATCTCCAATATCTGATTAAGCATGAACCATTAGATATTCCAACTAGATCATTTATTTAATCTAAAATGCTTATGCTCATTGGGTCTTTATTTGACAAGATTTGTGAATGTGACACTTGTAACTTGTACATTAAGTCAGAGGACCTTTTGACAATTTGAATTCATCTCATTCTATTGGATTGTTTACATATGATTAAGCATGAGATGTTGATCAAGATGAGACATAATATAAAGTATAATACCTAGGAAATATTAATTCCTTTGATTACTACTTGAGTGGGTAATTACTTGGTCGAGGGGTTGGTTTCATAACCATGAAAAATGCTTAAGTTATAACCTAAGCTATTAGGTCTAGGCTATAGCTAGTCACCATCAAAATAGAAAGTGCCTATTGACACCATGACTTTAAACCCTTAGGGATTTATTGAGAAACCCTATTTAGTCCAAGAGCAAAGATAATTAAATTTTTATCTCATTACTTCTCAATTGAATCTATAGTCCATATATTCAAGATGTTCATAATAAACCCTTAACATATCTACTATTTATTTCTTTTACAAATGGGCATAGATAATCTTTGTCAAATCCTGATAACTTTGCATGACCTTTCAATACACTTGGAAGGCTAACTTTTCACTGACATAAATTTTTCTTTGCTCAACCACCTAGTCTAAAATTTGGACCATATAAACTAGGCATGATAATGAACAAACCCATATACTCATTTATTCTTGAAGCTTTCATGCATATGAGATATAGTGACATTAATCTACTTACTAAGCTTATTCTAACATAGAGTTAACTATGCCTGTAACTTTCTTGGAAGGATAACTTTGTCCTTGCATAACTCTTTTCATTCTTAGTTACATGACCTATAAATTAGTGAATATGATCCTCTTACATAGTAGATTCCATCCATATATCCAATTACTCCTAAATCCTTCATACGTACAAGATATGACAACATAAAATTGCCTTTTTAGCTTTTTATTACAACCTATAAATTTGACAGTGTTGGAAAACACTATCAAAATTCATTGGAGCCCTACTTTGATCAAGTATATCTTTTATTGTGCTACATCGCATGATTTGAGATTTAGTGTATATAAACTAGGCACAAAAATGAATAGACCCATGTGATAATTTTGTCTTAACACCACCATGTGTGTAAATTTTGACCTCATCAATATGCTTACTTGGATCTATCTAGCCCTTTTTATAAATTTGGTTGTGTTGGAACTTAGTGAATTCTATCCAAGTAGCCAACTTTGCATCCCCATATCTTCAATTTCACTTCATCTCATGGCTTCAAATCTAGCACATAATAACAAGTGACTAATGTGATCATAATCATGTAACCATATCCACCATACCAATTTAAATGTGGAAATGGTGACATCATCCAAATTTCTTCTCATCTTTTCTATCCCAAAATGTCTAGATGATCAATGTGAAGAACTAGATGAATTTAACTCATGCACATAAGAACTCCAATCATCCTTGACCTCTAATAAGATGTTTTTCACATATTAAAATCACCATACTTATCCCTAAGCATCAATGACATGTTTGTAATGTCCCTTTTAACATCAATGACAATCAAATTTCCAATAATATCCCCCTTTGTTTTTGATGGCAAACTAAGTGATTTGATCTTTCAATATTCTACTCCTTCTCTAGCATTATTTGCATTAGCTTACGATGAGTATGAACTGAAGTTGTTCATACCAAAATTGCTTCCCCTTAGGCAATGGCACATTTTCCAAATAATCAATATGGACATCTACTCTACTTTTACTTTGACATTTGAACTCTTTATCCAAACTTTTTGCAGAGAGCATTTTGCTCTTTCTCCTATAGAGAGTAGTTGTACTTTTTCTCCCCATTTGACATCAATGGAAAAGGGACTCTAGCTGACTGTTTGTCCAACTATCTCTCCCCATTTATTATATAAAGGAATTTTTCCAAGAAATTGTAACCAGAAAATCATTATAACTTTTCAAAATACACATACTTGAGTTGCCTTTTCTCTTATTCTAGGGATCAATAAGGCTTTTATGATCCTTCCTCTAGACTTATGCTCTATCACTAGTATCTAATGATGTGATGTAGGAACTATCACTCCCAAATTTTGTCTCATTTCATCACTTGAGCAACTTCAAGTCTCCATACATAGTCCTATGATCCTAAGACCTAACCAACTACAAATATCCCACTTTGTTTATGCATGAGGATTGAATACATTGTCTAAGCACCTAACTTGGTTGTTCAAGTCATCATATCAACCTGATTGAGTTAAAAACTATAGTATACATCACCTTATATTGAATCATGACTGCAACATCTCACATATGGTCCTTTTCACATCATCCATAGATCCTCAATCCATTTTAAGCTATCTAAGTTAGCTCCCCCTAACTCCATGGTATATACAAATTGTCATCTTTAGAACCCATAGATCTTTTGCATGATATTTTTTTTATGTAACATAGACAAGTCTCAACCAACATCTACCTGAGCATTTTCAAATCTACCACCATAGAAAATACAAGAAGATCTTCTATTCTAACCTTCTTGATTTTGACAAACTAAACAATCTATCTCCCCCATACTCCACTAACCTACTAATTATCAATGCAAAACTTTAAAACATAGGATCATTTATTATATATCAAAATAGTATTGGTATAAATTATTAATCAATAATCTATATACATCTATACTAATTGGTATGATGATCTAGAGTAAACTCATTTACCTGCACACATGAAAGTCTCCATATCTTGCCTTTAGAGTTAGTGTCCATGAACACATTGTTGGCACACTCATTCTATCTCTGAAGACATTGCATACACAACACTTGACTCATCTTGGCACACCAAATTCAAATAGGATCACTCATTTCTTGCCTTTCAAATATTTTGAAGAACACCACTTGCTTTTTTAATGAAAAGGGTCTCTCAAGAAGCATAGATAGAGACACCTTAATTCATAATGTCCTAAAACAATGTGAAAGTAGGAGTTTTCCATAACTCCTCATATTCCTTCTCCTCTTTGATCATATTTTTCTTTCAGTTCTTCTTCTTCTTAGGATTAAGAGAAGTAACAAGCTCATCCACTATGATATTTTCCTTTGGATTAACAATACATGGATACAATATGGATCCATGACATGCTTGTTCATTTGATGAATCTTCCTTATAGCTTGAAATATCAACACTAGGCATAAAATATTGATGTTCTATGCTTGATACTTGCTCTATATCAGCAAAATGTTTACTTGAATATGTACATACCTCATAACTATTTCATCCAACACCTTGGACTTATCCTTGAGTTTTACCTTCTCATTCTCAATATGTGCAAACATTGAGAGCTCTTGACATTTTCCAACCTATGTAGCATTCTTCATCATGGCTTGATCTTTCACTTTCCATACATGATTGGGTTGCTTATATGTCATGTTGGGCTTACATTTATTCTTTTTAGAGACCTTTTAACCTTTGTTCACACTAGGAGGCATGATTTTATTCACACTTTGTAATTTTGGTCTTTCAAGTCTTGTTCTACATTGTTTAGCTATGTGACAAAAATGATTGCAATTATAGCACATCACATTTGTATCTACCAAGGGTGAAAATGAATTTTTGCTTAAAAATTTGGTTGTCATTATAAGTACAATTCTAAATTTACTAGCCTTATGACCAAACTAATTACAACTATAACAATAGCCATAAAAAGATGAGTAATACCTAGTCATTGATTTTATTTGTGTAGGATGGGGAGTTATTTTTAACTCTTATTTATTCAATTTGATTTCCCTTGTGTAACCATCTGCATTAGTTGCCTTTATCTTCTACATATTCTTTGAGTTTGTAGAGATGGACTCATTGTTATTTTTCCTTTGCTTAGGCTAATTTTTAGCTTTATCCTTCTCACATTAGCATTGCTTGTGTTTATCTTTATATTCTTGCAAGATTTCTCTTTCTTTTCTCTTAATCCTTTTTCTTTGAAATTATCATATAAATTACCAGATGTACTGGTTATGGGACTTTCCCCCCTTTCATAACCAAGACCAGATTTCCCTTTTGATGGATTTTGAGAGTTGATCAATGCATCAAGAATATTTGATCCTCCTTTTAGATTTAGACCTTTTTCTATTTATTCTTTAAACTTTTTAAGGTCTTTTCTCAAATCCACTATCTCTGATTCTAGCCTCATAAATTTAATAGACTTAAGTTGTAGTTCAAATTTGATTACATATTCTATTTTCTTAGCCACTTCAACCAGTGTATTTAAGCTAATTACCATATAATAGGATTTCTCAAGACTTTTGGACACCTTTTCAATTAATTTTTATCCAAGATTATTTTACCTTGAATTCTCTTTTCTCAGCACATCAATCTCATCTAGAGCATAGATGAGTTCACACTCAAGGTCCACTTCTCATTCCTCTTCTTCATTAGAGTCTTCAACTTCCTCTTGATATAGATCTATAGAAGTTGATCCTAATGCCATGAATAGTGACTTATTTCCCTTATCCACAAAGGCACAATCATGGTCATCATCTGAACTATCACTATCACCCAATGAGTCACTATCTTCTCTTATATAAAATATTTTATTGTTTTTAAAGAAGTTACTCCTTTTGGAATAGTGGGGATTCATTCTTTTACCATATTCTTCTTGATCATATTTATCCTTTTTCTCACAAGGGCATTTAGCTACAAAATGTCCTACTTTACCATAATTAAAAGATTTAAAGGGTAAATTAACTTTGTACTTTCTAGATCCTATTTCCAATCTTATAAAAAAGTTGGCTTCTTCTTCATCAGTCTCCTTAGATCTAGATGTACATGATTCTACTTTTGCATGCTTGGATGCTTTGAATACAACTTCTCTCTTGTAATTATCGGCTTCTCCCATTCTCATCTCATAGGTAGTGAAGGTTCCATGCAAATCATCTACTATGAGATTATCTATATCTCTTACTTCCTTTATTTTAGATATTTTATAATCATACCTTGATGGCAAAGATATTAAGACCTTTTTGAAAATGATTTATTCTTTCATTTCTTTTCCTAGGCCTTTGATTGCATTGACTATTTCATCTACCCTAAGAAGGTAGTCTGCAATCTTCTCCTCTTTATCCATTTTGAGACTCTCAAACATTCCTCTATATGTTTGTATCTTAGCCTATTTTACCTTGTCATCAAATTCATAAATTATCTTCAACTTATTCTAGATCTCTTTTACATTTTGATAATGCATCACTTTGACAAACTCTAATTTGGACAATCTATAAAGAATATCATTACTTTCCTTGATATTACTCTCATATGCCTTCTTTGAATCTTTATTAGTAGGATTTGTAATAAGGGCTATATATCTATTTACTATAGACATCCATACATAAAACCCTAATGAAGATAGATAAGCTTCCATTCTTATGCTCGAGACTGCATAGTTTGATCAATCAAAGAAAGGTGCTTTGTTTGATGAAGAACCTTCTTGATTATCCATTGTGTTCACTATTATAATATCTAACTAAGTTGATTAAGCTTATTTTAAGGAACCTTAGGATTTGATACTAATTATTAGAACATAACTATCTATTGAGATGGGGGTGGATTTGTAGATCACCTAAAACTAGTACTTTAATCCTTTTAAAGCAAATTCAAAAGCATATGCAGATTAAAAGATAAATGAAAATATCACATGCAAACACAAATACACATGACACCAAATTTATACATGGAAAACCCAAAGGGAAAAACCATATTGATAATAGCTACTATATTCTACTATTTAAATCTAACCTCACAGTCAGAGCCTCATTGGCAAACCTCACTTTTTACATTTTTAACCTATCCTAAGGAGACACCAATTCCCTAGTTAAATATCACCAAATCCCTAATTAAGTACCAACTCAACTTAACCTCAATGGTTATAATGTTTAAAGGAACTAACCTTAAGGAGGAACCAATCCCCTAACTGAGCACCATCTCATCTTGTCTGATGGTACTAACCAATCAAATCTATTGAGCCAAAAATCTAGATTACAACATTAATTCATAATTGAATCAAAATCTATTCTCTCTGTTATAATTCTAATATGTAACTACTCATTCTTTGCACATTCTATTTATGACTTTCTTCCTCTCTACCCCTCTCTCTATGTCTAGATATATCTCTATTTAACACACTTCATCTTTCTCTCACTTTGTCTCTATGTCTATATATATCTATATGTGACACTCTTCAATAGTAGCTCATATTCTTTGCACTTCTTCCTCTATGTATATATATTTTCATTTGACACAATTCCAAATCTTGCAACTGTATCCTAGATGTTGTATATATAATCATTTGATCTAGGGTTTGCTTCTTCTATGTGTTCACATTCAGACTGTAAGACATCATGTTAATTATAGACTTTAGTTCATTATGAATTAAATTGTAAGTTTATCACATCTTGATTCTATGCATCACACTATAATTTTATGTCTCTTTACTATCTATAACATTAGACTCAAGTTTTGATTCATAGGCTCATAAATGAAGATTTGATCAGTTGGATCGATCAATTTCATTGTCTGTGTCAAGATATATAGATTATACATAAGTTATTGCATGTTTTGATAACTATCCATTTATGTGGACATGAATTTAAATGTCAATCATTGATCTTAAGTTTTGTACCATAATCTAATGGTCCATATTCAAATATCTCAACTTTAAAACCTGTTCATTCGATCACCTTCTGATAAGCTCATGCTATCTATTAGATCTTTATATTATTCCAAACTTTACCTTGACTTGGTTGTTAAAATTTAACACTTTGACCTCATCTTGCTGCTTCCTATGTCTTTATATCACTTTCACTCTATTGATCTTCTCAAACCTACTCAGTCTTTAACTTACCATTGTGTCGATAAACATCGATCACTTTGTTCCATTTGAATCCATTCACTCAGTTGAATCTCTCTCACCCAAGCTTCTACATGTTGTTATATCTTCAAATATGCATGATATTTAATTCTATCTAGTTGTTAAATGTTGAGCTCTTTATAACATTTGAGTCTATTAACTTTGTTAGATCTCCTTTATTCGATCACCCACTCACCGTCAGATCTTCTAACAATCTTGATATTTATCTTTGATAGGCTCACTCTCATTCATCCTCTATCTAATAGACTCATGTGCTTATGACCCTTGGCATTCACATGTTCACGTAGAGGTACTTTTAACATTTTGACTTCACCATACTCCATTAGATCTCCAATGCTTAATTAAACATGAAATGTTAGATCTTCCAACTAACTAGTTTATTCACTCTAAAATCCTTACGCTCATTGAGTCTCTATCTAACAATCTTTTTGAATGTGATAATTTTCACTTACACATTAAATCAAAGGACCTTTTGACAATTTGACTTCATTAAACTCCATTGGATCATCTACATATGATTAAGCACATGTTGTTGATCAAGTTGGGACATAATATAAAGTCAAAGAGTTAAGAAATATTAAGTCTTTTGATCACTACTCAAGTTGATAATTTCTAGGTCAAAGGGTTAGTTTTACAATGATGATAATGGCTTAAGTTATAACTTAAGCTACTAGGTCTAGGCTATATCTATTCACCATCAAAATAAAAACTACTTGTTGATGCCATGATTTTAAACCCTAAGGGTTTTAATAATAAAACTTAGCCATTCTAAGAGTAAAGATAATTCAAATTTGATCTCACTACTTCTCAATTGACCTTGTAGTCCATATATTCAAGATGCTCATGAAAAACACATAACAAATCTACTATCTATTTCTTTTGAAAATTTCTATAGATGGTATTTGTAAAAGCCTAGCAAATTTACATGACTTTGTGTAGATTTTTTCTAAATATGGAGACCATTTAAATATGCTTGGAAGGCTAACTTTGCACCTACATAAATTTTACTTCGGTCAGCCACCTGATCTAAAATTTAGACCATATAAACTATGAGTGACAATGAATAAAACATATGTTCATTTCTTACTAAATATAGTGCCATTAATTTTCTTACTAAGATTGTTCTAACATAGAGCTAGCTATGCCTCAAACTTGCCTAGAAGGCCAAATTTGTCCTTTTATAACTCTTATCGCGCTTAGTCGCATGACCTAAAAATTAGCACATATGATCATTTTACATAGGGGATTCCATTGATATATCTAATTACACCTGAAGACTTCATACATGCAAGATATGACATCATAAAAATGACTTATTAACTTTTTCTTACAACAAGCAAATTTGACTGTGTTGGAAAACACTGCTAAAATTCCCTGAAGCCCTACTTTTCTCAAGCATATCTTTTTTCATGCTACACCACGTGACCTAAGATTTAGTCCATATAAACTAGGCAAAAAAATGAAGAGACCTATGTGATTATTTTATCCTAACACCTGCATGTGTGTAAAAATTAACCTCATCAATATGCTTACATGGATTTTTTTAGCCCTTTTTTGCAAATTCGGCTTAGTGTTAGAACTTAGTGAATTTTGTTCAAGTAACCAACTTTGCATCCCCATATCTTCAACTATACTTCATCTCATAGATTCAAATGTGGAACATCATAACAAGGGACTTTTTTGTCATAGACCCAAAATGTCTAGATGATCAATGTGAAGAATTAGATGAATTTAACTCATGAACATAAGTGATCCAATAATATTTTACCTCTAATAGGATGCCTTGCACATCCTCAAATCACCACACATAGCTCTGAGCATCAATGTAATCCATAATCTATCTTTTGACATCAATTACATGCTCATAATGTCCATTTTGACATCAATGACAATCAAATTACCAACATATATCATTTTCATTTTGATCATTATTATTCTACTTATAAAATTGTTAATTACTAGGTCCATTACATAAGGCATATTACCTTGATTTTTGATAAAGCCTGATAAAGACCATTATAATGCTAAATATAAAGAAAGATATCCCTAAAATACTACCAATTGGAACCCAACACCTACAAATATCATAATTTATAGGACTAGTGCCCTTCTAAATAGTGAACAAAATGTAGTTTTTGAAACACAACTAAAGAAATGGTCAACACTAATAAAAGATATATAGAATAAGAATAATCAAATTAATCTCTTCACACATCCTCACATACACATATAGATTAGAAGTAGGCTTTACATATCTTGGTATTTTAAAAACATATTTAGATTGCTTTATTTTTTTACCTATTTACATGAATATATTTGTTTTCTTCTCAATCTCATTGTTGTGGATTTGTGATCACACCAACAACATGGGGAAGTTATGCAAAAGTATTGTGGACACTATGTTCAATGAAGTTAGAAAGGCTAAAAATGAGTTAAATTTAGAGGTTTTAGAACATCTAATTGGGCTTGATGATGTCATTCAGGGGACTGAGTCTAAACTATCCATATGTGGATAGAATAATAATGAAATCAGTAAGATTGTGGGTATTATAAGAATGGGGATAAATTAAAAGAACTCTTACCAAATAATTGTACAACTAAAAGCATACCACTTTTTCTAGGGAAAGTTTATTATTTGATGTGGGGAAGGTACATGCAAATATAAAAATAGCAAACAAGTAACACATATTATCATGTGATCTAAGTATCCCACTATCAATTTCCCTCTACAGCTTTTTGATCTAATGGCCGAAATGATGGTTTAGGGGTGGAACTCATCAAATCCAAACTAGATCATTGGTACTCAAATCCCTTGATTATATTAGATGGCATTGACCATGTTGATCAAATAGAATCATTAGGCATGAATGAATTACTAAATCATGGGGCCTTTGTTATTGATTATGAATATAGTTAATACATTTTGGAAGACCTTAAAATTATTGATTATGTATATGGTTAAGACATTAGAAATAAAAATGAAAATCAAATATCATTAAAGGAATATATTTTAGGAAACTTATCATTATATTTTTTTCATTTCAAGATAGATGATTGTGTATAAAAAAAAACTCTCAGTATTTAGGAAAAAAGAAACACAAATACATACCTCACCATTCTAATCACAAGGAAACTGGCTTAAAAATTATTTGCACCTTCATTTCTAACCTCTCATCCCAATATTTCAACTACTAGAGCTTTGCTTCTACCAATAGATTACATCAATGACTAGAAAAATTGAGAAACCATCACTTATTATTCAAGTAACTTAGATTAATCCTAAGGGTGATTTGTTAGACCAACATTAAATTTTTCCTCTAGGCCCCTCCATATGTTGGTGCTAATTCACAAAAAATGGGGCAAGATCTGAACCTCGATCCTCATAGCTTTAATTTTACCTACACTTTATTCAATGCTAGAAATAAAATAAAAATTAGGTTTGAAAAGTATTTATTGTTACATCTTCATTTCTTGCTAAGCAAAT
>JARHVA010007583.1:547500-567500 GCA_037957365.1 Torreya grandis
GACTTAATGAGTCCATTAATATTTTTATATCTTTATGTTTACCATAAAGAAGAAAGGTGAAATCTATAATATTCATAGATGGTACCTCAAAAGTCAATGACAATAACCAGCCATTTGATCCTAATTGATGTGATGTTGAGCAAGCAACAAAGTTAGACCATCTTATCATAGCCATGAATGAAATGAAGGACAAGATTTTAGACCTATAGCAAAAAGTTCATGGAAATGAAGAGGAAGAACATTAGGATGTACCTCAATAGCATCCCACTAAGAAAGAAAACCTTTAGGATGTAAGAGAATAGGTAGCTATGATGTTGGCTAGAGATATGAAAAAGGTGAATCTAACTAAATTCAAAGGAACTATTTTTGGTGACAGAGTTGAAGCATATATGACTGAGATGGAAAATTATTTTGAGATTAAAAACTACTTCAAGGTCACCAAAGAAATTTGGGGAGTATATTAGTTCTTTAGTGAAGTAGTTATATGTCAAAGCCAATAAGTTGGAAATGAATCTTAAATTGACCACCATTACATGGGATCAATTTGTGACATTGTTTAGATCACGATGGCTTCCATGACTATACATTGACTATAAACTTATAATTTTTTTGAATCTAAATCAAGGAGACCTGTTAGTGAATGAGTAATAAGAAAAATATACCAATATTTTGAAGTATGTACCTCAATATCTGGTATATGAGAGGTTCAAAATTAAATCCTCAACTTGGTAGCAAGGTGGACATTCATGGACTAGGTCTTCAAGAGGGCAATCAAATAGTAACGTATGTTGAAGTATTTTGCACAAGAAAAAAAAATTTAAGATTTTTTTGGAATTTACAAACCAAATTTTAAAAATAAGAGCTTGAAGCAAAGGAGTGGATATTTCAAGAGTCAGTCCAAAAATTAGATTTTTAGATTTAATAATGGTTCAAGCAATAAGAAACTAGGCAATGGTTTCAAATGCTATTTCAAGGGAAATCGATAGTCTAACAAGAAAGTATCACTTAGAAGTTTATTAATTTGTTGAGGTGACCATTATGCTCTTGAATTTACCTAGGATAAGTTAAATAATAAAGGTTCTACTCCTTAATAGGGAAATTTTTAGCAGCATATTCATGTGGCAGTTGATAATAAAAAAACCAAATTCTAAGCTTCACCTATAGAACTATCAAGTATTTTGTTTGAACACCCAATTTATATTTTAATATATATAGGGCCTATAAAATGTCTTATATCTCTTAAAATTATAAATAAGCTATCTAGAAGAGCTGGAGTAATGACAAATGCATGATCATTACAATATGAGAATGATTCAAAATTTAACGTTGACAAGTGTTTAGTTGAAGCCTAGATTTGGTTACCCAAATTCAAAATAGTATTGGATCTTTATGTAGCACCACTAGGGTCATATGATGTTATCCTAAGACTCAACTAACTTACAAAAAATAAGGCTAAGGTTGACTACTATCTGAAGAAGGTTGAGTGTTTGGATGATTTTGTAAATTAGACATAAATTCAGGATAAGAAGAGAGAGGGATTTAAGGCTTAGGAAAATTTTAGAAATTAAACTCAAGAAGGTTCAAGGAAAAGGGTTCCAAGCATTTATCATCAAGATAAATGAAATGGAGGAATCTAAGGAGCCATCCTTTGAAGATTATGTATTCCTTAGAAATTTTTATTTTATATTTCTAGAAGAATTAACAGGATTGCCTCCTAGACATGAGTTTGATTTCTCTATTTATATCATACCTAAATTAGAATCACAATCTAAGGCACTGTATAAGATGTGATGATCCTAAAAAATGGCTCATTATATCCATTAACTAGCATTCTTTATCCTTATATAAGAAGTGGATCTAAATGTAGTTTCTAAACTTATAGTTTATTTAGAATAAAATAGAAAGTATATATCATGGTTATTGTCCATACTAAGCTATAAAAGATGAAGTATGAGTTGAAAACATTTCAATAACAATGTTGGATTAGTTTCAAAATATTATATAGTAGATCCTAAAGAAGATTTATCATTTTAGTCAATCTTCAGACTTACCCAGTAGCTTTAGACTTATCTTCAGACTTAGCTACAAAATAACTATGTACTTAGCTATGAACTCAGCTTTAGAATAGCTACGGACTCAGCTACAAACACAACTTCAGACTAGCTATGGACTAGCTTTGAACTCACATAGTCTACAACCATGAACTAGCTTCGAACCTACCATGTCTATAGATATGGACTTCCATTGACAAATAATAAACTTCCATATACTTGCTATGGACTACAATAGAACCAACAAAAACTCATTTGAAAAGAATTATTATTTTTTAATTATTTTTGGTCTATTCTAAGATGACCAAGATCTTTTCCAACTATCATAAGAATATTTTCCATTTAGAGTCTTTACACACACACACACACACACACACACACACACACACACACACACACACACACACACACACACACACACACACACACACACACATTCCATTCATAGATTGTATCTAAATATATATTTGTATAATTTCATTCAAATAAATATCAATCTCCATATTTTATGGAGATTGAGATTATGTTGTATTATTAGAATAAATATCTCTTTCCATATTTTATGGAGACTGATATGTTGTATTCTTATAGTAATTTCTTTTTCATATTATATGGAGATTAAGATATGATAGAATATCTACATTTTTACTCCTAAATTAGGTGTTTCTTGGAAGCATTAAATTATAAATTCAACCTCCCACATCTGAATGTAATTAATCAATATAATTTTCTTTTCATCATTATGAGTAATCTATTTTGAATCTTCTGTTATGAATAAATCCTCTTTCAAAGAATGAGTTGGAAGATCATTCCAAAGAATATGGATCAATGTATTTTTATTTATTTCTTTATTCTACAATTATAATTTTTTTATAAATTTTTATTTTATTATTTTATGTTTGTAATTATTCCTGTTTATAGTTTATTGTGAACCTATAGGTGTTTTATTTATTTATCATTTTTATTCAATATAAAAAATTAGTTTTTTTAAGTATGATTTAATTTTTGCAATTATGGAGTGTGGTAGAAGGGACTATTTACTATAAATCTTTTTCTCTTATTGTATATTGCCTTCGAACACTATCCTTGGATTGACATTAGTAAATCAAAAGAATTGATGATGCTCATCATTTTAAATGTCATTATCGAAGAGCATGGTGTTATTAGGAGATTTAAAATTTTATAAGAGAATTTTCTAGTGGTAGTAGAGAAACAAAGTTCCTAGTGAGAGACAATGTCTCTTTGTAAATTATGTGATAGGAGTACTTAGTTGACAGTTATTTTAAAATTTAATTTCCTAGAAAATAGATTAGAATTTATTTTCCTAAAAATGTAGAGTAGAATTTATTTTTCTTCAATTAAGAATTTATTATATATAAAAAATAAAACCCCCCATAAATACTAACATTGATGTGTAGAACAAATATAACTGCTAACATTATGAAGGAAAATTTAGTGATTGATGCATATTGAGAACATAATTTTGAGATGGTATAAATTTATGAAGGGATAGATGAATTCACAAGGAGATAGAATTGTAATAATCAAACATCAACAACTACTCAATTTTAAAAAAAAAAAAAGATAAAATCATACTATTGTTCTCTGTTGAATTAACAAAAATAGTCTGCAATCCAATTCGCATCGTTACTAAATTAAGACACCTAAGATGAAATAATGTTGGGTATTCAATCTCCTAGGTAAGAATAGTTTATTTAAAAAAATATATTGATGGAATAATAGTTGATCAAGACACTACATTTGAGAGGTTAAAGCTACAAATTTATGTAATATTGAAAATAAATTATTTCTCCAATCTAAGACACCTACAATTTTATTTGGTAGATCTGATTCCATTTTGACTATGATATGGCTCATATAGATAATTGTTATGAATGATAATATGGAAAAAAATTTAACAACCTTTTTTTCTATATTTATTCCTTTCATGACTAACATTATTTTTAGAGAAAATCATGCATATATTAAGCAAAAATTAAGATTCCAAAAGATTGCATGCAAACATATTGCAATGCATAAAGTTAGTTATTTTAGATAGATTCCATGTGAATCAAAAATATTTGATAAAGTTTGAAATAATAAAAATTCCATGCTATATAGTCAATATGAAATGAAAAAATCATGTAATTATTGGAATGAGAATGCAATGGATTTGGCAGCGCATCATGAAATATTTATCTAAATTTTGCATGAAAAAATAACCACATCTTGCCTTACATTATCACTAATTTTATTATCACTATTTTTAGTACATGAAATTATTGAGGTTGTTGCTCTTATTGGAAAATTTAAAAATTTCTATTTCTATTAGATTGACTGTTAAGTTTGTGCAGATGTTTTTGAGACTATTTTTAAACTATAGTAATGATGTCTGATAGGAACTATAAATATATTTTAATTTTTTGTAAAGTGTCAATGTTTTTCGAGAATAGGTTACAACCTCATACACTTAAAAAATTTAACTCTATTGGTCTCACTACTAGTTATTTATTTCATTTCTATCTTTTAATATTAATTTGCATACATATTGAAGTCTAAATAATAATAATAATAATAATAATAATAATAATAATAATAATAATAATAATAATAATAATAATAATAATAATAATAATAATAAAATAATAAATAAATAAATAAATAAATAAAAATTGATGGCATGATCTAAAAAAAAAGAAATCTAAAATAGATGTTCCTATATCTGACGTGTCTCATGCCTACATGCATCCAACAAGTATGGTGAATTTATGATTTTTTATGGTTTAAAATTTATATCTTTACTATCTATCGCATCAATTTTATTATTATTTATTTAATCTAAATTTTAATAATATTAATAAAAAGTTTTCACAAAGATAATATTGCACAAGTTAATTTTTGATAAGCATGTAGAATATCAAATTTTATTTAAATACATTAATTTTAACCATGTAATTAATATCTAATTTGATGTGTGATGATAGGAAAAAGTAATGATTTTGAAGGGGTTCCAAAAATAACATCAAATTTAATCTTTTTCTTTAGCGATTAAAATATTTTATGACAAGAAAATGGGTAATCTAGTCTTACTTGATCCCATTGGGGGTTACCATCCTAGAACCCACTTATTTATTTTCCAATAACATAAGAACATGATGAATATTTTATGCTACTGATTTCTTAAATTTTTATGGTGAATAAAACTCATGTCTTAGTATTGGGCATGCTAAGTTCTTGAAGAAGCATACAGAGAATTGTAGTTATCAAATAATATTTTAGGTATGTTTTCTTTTTTTATATTTAGAATTTATCCATAAATAAAAATTCATTAAAAAATAGTGACAATCTAAAAATTAGACTTACATTGTGAGAAAGATTAACATGCAAGTCAAAACACTAAAATTTCATGTAGTGATATGGGGCCAAGTATTTAATCAATTTTGAGTGATGAAAATACTGAAAAATAACAAGAAACACATATTTTCCTAAAGATTTATAAAATAATATGAATTCATCCAAATATATTCAATGATAATCAGATTTGTGGCTACAAAAGTGGTTAACCCTGTTGGAGGTTTACACCCATAGGCCCCTACTTTTTGATTTTTCAGGAAAAAATATAGTGAAGATTTTGTTGAGCATGATGAATAACCAGACCAAGTTGTTGATGCAAAACATAAAAAAATTAGTTGAAAGAGGCATTTTTTAGTATCTATCTGTAGTTTAAATAAAATAATGACCTTTAACATTTAATTATCTAGGCATGTTTTTCAGCTACTCGAATTTTAATAAGTGTGCTTAAATTTATTGGAAAACTAACTTTTTATTTATATAAATAACAACTAATATTTTTATACATAGTTCACATTAAAAAAAATTGATTACATTCTAATCCATCCATTTTTATCCATATTTTAAGAATTAGTTGAAAGTACATCCGCTTGCATAATAAAATAGCTTTTTTGAGAAAGTTCTTATTTTAATACCATGAAATTTCCTTCTAAATAATATTAATTCTTGAACCATCAATCATTTATATATAGGGTGACATACATTCCTCCATATATATTCAAATTATCTTCTTGTTAACATTTATAATTATTTAATATTATTGATATTCTACTTGTATGGAAAGGTTTTGTTTGTTTTGGGTTTTCCAAGATAATCTCATAACAAAGAATCATTCTAGAGATTTTAATGGATAAATTTATGTCTTTGAATTTATCAAATAGTTGGCACCTTATCTTGAGTCACCCTTGATAGAAGAAATCAACAGAATCAAAAAATATTTATTAGTAGTAATTGGTCATTACTATATAAACTAGTGGTCAAATGCCAACATGAAGAAAATTCAGTGATACATTGAGTAGTATGAAGATGTATATAGTTCATGGATAAAATTTTATATACTATCAATTTTTAGAAAATTATTAAAAAAACCAAAATGAAACCCTCTAACTTTTTTGGTGGTCTTGGATTATAAACTAGCTTGCTAACAAATCAAGTGCTGGGAAAAAGAGCTTTGATTAGAAAGACAATATACTGGCTAGTCAAGAGATTTATTTTTTAAAAAGAGTCAAATTTAGTTCATGAAAATTTTAAACTATATAAATACATTATATAGTTTCTTACTTTTTTTCTCTCCTTTCTCAATATAGGACTATAATTCTATAACATTTTTCTCAATATTTTTCACTTTGGCTGTCATGGAAGAGGTTATGAAGAATGAAGTTATGCCAAGGTTTCTTATTTTACTATTTTATATTTAAATTTATTTTTAAGTTTTTTTATTACATTAATATCCACTTTTACATTCCTTACAAAAGTATTGGTGTGAGGGAAAATGAAAATAAACTACCATATGACTATGCAATCTTCTCACACTTAATTTCTTTGGCATGCATGATATTAGGTGTGGGGCAGAATAGCCTCATAAAGTAAATAATTGAGATTATGAAAATATATTTTGACCCTCATAAATATATATAGTTTTTAAAACTATTTTGTGAAAAATTCAAGAAATATTATATACTTCATATTTTATGTCAAAAGATTCTTTATGGTCAAAATAAATCTATATAGACACAATAGGAGATTCTCAACACAAGAACCTACTCTTATTTTAACAAAATAATAAAAAGAAGAAGAGAAGAACATCATGAGAAATTTTCAACATAAAAAAATGATCTTATTTTTAAATTTTTAAAATGGGATAGAGCAGCATAATAATTTTACAAAAAAAACATGTGTAAAAAAGAATCTAAAGATAGTAAGAAAACCTCCACACAAGAACATGTCCTTTAAAAATGAAGCCTATTTGAAATATGAGGAAATGAATCTAAGTTATGCATATATATCTAAAGAAGATTTTTTAGATAAAGATAGTGGCATACATTAGGACATGTATGATATTAGTTGTAGTGGAGATGATGAGCCTAAAAAATGACTCATTATATCCATGAAATAACATCCTTCTTCCTTGCATAAGAAATGTATCTAAATGTATTTTTTGACATTATAGTTTATTTAGAGTAAAATAGAAAGTATATATTATAGTTATTTATTTATAATTCATTATTATCTCTTTTCTATCTATTTCTAATGATTGTCGGGAAAAATATGTCAATATATGCATATGTAGTCCATACTAAGATAGAAAAAATGAAGTGTGAAGAGTAACCATTTAAATAAAAAGGTTAGAATAGTTTTAAAGTCTTATACAATAGATCTTAAAGAATATTAAATATTTTGTTCAAGATTCAAACTCACACAATAGCTTCAAACTCAGCTTTAGACTCACCCAATAGCTTTAGACTCAGCTTCAAACTTGTCAAATAGATTTGGACTCAATGTCAGACAATATACAAACTCAAATATGGACTCAGTTGAGGAATAGGTAAAGGCTAGTTTCAGTCTCACCTAGTTTACAACCATGAACTAGCTTCTCACTCACCCAGTCTATAACTATATAGTCCTTTATGCAAACTATAGACTTCCATAGAATTGTTATGGACTATGATAGAACCACCACAAACTCATTTTAAAATTATTATAAAACCTTATAATTATTGTTGGTCTATTATAAAATGACCAAGATCATTTTTAACTATCATAAGAATAAACTTTCCATTCATTGATTACATCTAAATATAAATTTATATACTTTCATTCTAATAAATATCTCTCTCCATATTTCATGGAGATTGAGATTATGTTTATATTCTTAGAATAAATATAACTTTCTATATTTTATAGAGATTGAAATTATTTTGTATTCTTAAAAAAATATATTTTTATATATATATAGAGATTGAGATATGTTAGAATATCTATGTTGTTGCTCCTAGAACATGTGTTGGTTAGAGGCATGAAATTATAAATACAACCTCCCACCCCTGAATGTAATCAATTAATATACTTTTCTCTCCATCACTATGAGTAATCTATTATGA
This sequence comes from Torreya grandis, assembly GCA_037957365.1. Taxonomy (NCBI): domain Eukaryota; kingdom Viridiplantae; phylum Streptophyta; class Pinopsida; order Cupressales; family Taxaceae; genus Torreya; species Torreya grandis. The sequence continues at coordinate 556,004 of JARHVA010007583.1, forward strand.
AGCTTTTGTTCTGAATAAATTCTCTTCTGAGGAATGAGTTGGCCACTCATTCTAAGGAAGGTGGATCAATACATTTTTATTTATTTCTTTATCCTATAATTATTATTTTGTTGTAAATTGTTATTTTATTTCTTTGTGTCTTTAACTATTTTTTTATAGTTTGTTATGAACATGTAGGTTTTTTATTTATTTATCATTTTTTTCACTACAAAAATTTACTTTTATGCAAGTGTGTTTTAATTTCATGTATGTGTGATTTAATTATGCTAGTGTAGAGTGTGGTAGAAGGGATAATTTACCAGAGATACCTTTCTCTTATTATATATTTCCTTCGAACACCAAATTTAGATTCAAATTATTAAATGAAGAGGATTGATGACCCTCATCATAATGAGAACCACTAAATTGGTTGAATTGAAGGCTCAACTTCAAGAATTTTTATCAAAAGTATTGATTAAGATAAGTGTGTTGTCATGGGATGCATTAGTTGCATTTCTCAATAAAAAGGATAGTAATCTTTAGATTTGCATAGACTATAGAATGTTGAATAAGGAAACTATCAAAAATAGGTATCTACTACCTCATATAGATGATATTTTTTATTAGATGTGAGGGGAATAGGTATTTTTTAAGATTGGTATTAGATAAGGATAACATCAACTAAGGATAATGGATGAGAATATTTTTAAAACAAATTTTAGAAATCATTATGGGAAGTATCAGTTTAAAGTGTTACCATTTGGGTTGACAAATTCTCCAACAACATTTATGAATCTCATGAATAGTGTGTTTAGATATTATCTAGATCAATTTATTTGGGTATTTCTTGATGACATTCATATATACTCTAAGACTGAATAGGAGAATTTTTGACATCTAGGACTGGTTTTGTAATGGTTGTGGAAGCACAAGTTGTATGGAGAATTATCTAAGTGTGAATTTTACTAAGAAAAAGTGTAGTATCTGGGACATATTATATTTTTGGATGGTATTTGTATAGATCTAGAAAAGATAAGAGTCATTATGGAATGGCAAAAAACAAATAATGCACATGAGTTAAGAAGTTTCATGGAATTAGTGGGTTATGACAAGAAGTTCATTCTAAATTTTTCCAAGATAGTTAATCTGATTATCTCTATGTAGCATAAGAACCAAATTTTTTTCTAGATACAAAAGTGTGAAGTATCTTTTTAGGAATTAAAAAGAAGGCTTAATTTCGCACTAGTGTTAAAAATTCTTGACCTCGATGGTCAATTTTTAGTGATCACAGATGCATCTGAGAGTGGACTAAGAGGAGTCCTTATATAGAAGGGTGTATTGGTAGGTTATAAATAAATAAATATAAATCTTTATAAGGTAAAATATTCCCCTCATGACCTATAACTTATAGTAATAGAGTATGCCTTGTAATTGTGGAGGAATTATTTGTTAAGAAAACCATTTGAGTTCAAGATAAATAACTTGGGACTCAAGTACATCTTCACCCAATTAAATCTGAATACTCATCAAATATGATGGTTAAAGTTATTATCTAACTATAATTTTGATATAAATTCTATCAAAGGTAATAAAAATAGATTATTTGATGCCCTAAGTTATAAGAGGTACATAGTATCCATGGCTACTATCAAGAGTACTTCAAGGGATCAAGTGATCAAATTCTTAATAAGGGATGAATTCTATGATCAGGTTAGAAAAGCATTATCTAAGAGTTCTCAAAATCCCAGTTATAAAGGACTCAGATTTAAAAATGATGGTCTCTTGTGATATAATGAAAGGATGTATGTATTAGACCAAGAGAATCTATGGAACATATTGCTAAAGAAACTGCATAATGCCCCATATTTAAGACATCTAGGAGTAACCAAGTTTATGGTAAAACTTAATCCACATTGTTTTTAGAAAGGAATCAAGAAATATGTGGTGGAGTTTGTGTCATGTTGTCTAAAATGTTAGTGAGTGAAAGTTGAACATGTACATCTAGTTAAATTGTTTTATATGTATGATATATAATAATATAAGTGGTAGGTGATCATTATAGAAATTTTCCAAGGTTTACCATTATCATGTAATAGACATGATATGATATTTTTATAGTTGATAAACTAATCAATGTGGCTCACTTTATACCAAATAATTTGATAGATGATGCAACTACTCTTGAAAAGAGGTTCATAAAAGAAGTGTATCAGTTGCATAGATTTCTAGAGAAGATCATTTTGAATCATGATTTGAATATGAATTCTAAGTTTTGGGTATATCTAAATTCAATTTTGGGTACAAAATTAAACATCAACATTAAATATCACCCAAAAATTGATGGTCAGAGTAAGTGAGTTAATTAGGTGTTATAAGATCTTATTCATATGTATTACATGGATAAAAAATAAAAGTGGATGGAATATCTTTAATTGGATGAGTTTTATTACAATAACTCATACCAATTAGATATGAATATGAAACCATTTGAATAATTATATGGAAAAAGGTTTATAACACCAATAAGTTACTACAAGTTGAAAGACAGGGTAGTCTTTGGATTCGAGACACTTTCTAAAATGGAAGATCAAGTCATATTATTTAGATAGAGATTGATCGAAGTCAATGATAGCCAAAAGATTTATGTTGATATGAAAATAATGGATAGGTAGTTTTTAGTAGGTGATAAAGTGTTCTTGTGGGTTAAGCCATAGATCTTGATTAAATTATGGAAGTCAAAAAAACTTTCACTGAGATATGTGGGACCCTTAAAGGTTTTAAAAGTGGTCAATCCTGTAGTGTATAAGCTTGCATTGCCACTATCCCTAAATTTATTAGATAATTTCTTCTATGTTTATTATCTTAAAAAGTATGTATATGATCTTCACATGTGTTAGATTGAAATGATTTGTAGGTTCTCGATCCTGGGGTGGTCATGGTAGAACCATTAAGATTAATTAACACTCACAAACTTCATTTGTTTAATAGAGATATGTCATAGTGCAAAGTCTTGTGAGATCAATACTATAAGGATAGTGCTATTTGGGAGGACTAAAAAAGGACTATGATTAGTTCTACATATAATTTCTATATTTATTTGCTTGATTTGATATTTAATACTATGTTAATTTTCTATTGCATAATGTTTTTAATTTACAACTAATATTTGAATAAGTATCATTGGGATGATGACCAACTTTATGGGGAAGGATGTTACATCCCAATTCCTCTCTAAGAATATTTACTTGGTTATCCATGGATTTCTATGGTTGAAAATTTGATTTGGTTGATATTTTATTAAGTTATAAGTCATTTGTTATAATGGGACATATGTATGTTAATTTTATTTCATGATTACATTGTTATGAGTTTAGTTGTATTGTATATTATTTGCATTGTGATAATGCCTATTTGTTAATTTTATAATATTGTATTGTATTATTTATATATATATATATATATATATATATATATATATATATATATATATATACATATATATATATACACACACACACACACACACACATGTATACATATATATATATATATATATATATATATATATATATATATATATACACACATATACATACATACATACATACATACATACATACATATATATATATATATATATATATATATTATGGTCTAACTACCTTCTTGTCATAAGTTTGATGTAGGAGAGATTCATCCCTTATAGTAAGACGAAGGAAGAGCATCATCAGAGAGGGTGATATAGAGAGAGGTATTAGGGGATAACAGAGGAATGTCTTGAACCCTTGCACACACCACATTAGATGGCACTCATTTTATGCATATATTGAATTGTTAACGTGAGTACATTTTTATTGTTGTCTGCATTTAGATAAATTTTTATGCATGTTAGTTGTGTGTTAGCTCAGTTTAATGCTTATTTGAAATTAACCTTGTATGATTTACCATTTTGAATTTATATTTATCATAATATCATTAAGTCATGATAATATTCATAATTATAATTTTAATTATCAAATATATTGATATTTATAATTAGAAAATAAAACAAATAATAAATAATAAATAACATTTGGAAAAAGATAGAAGATCTTTTGCTTTCATGATTGGGTGAATTTGAATAAATCATGTTACATGGAGTAAAATAAATAAAACAAGTGTATTTTATGGAAATTGTGTTATAAATATAATAAAACAATGTTTTTTAGTTATGCTTTAAGGAAAATTTTGGAAAAGTAAAAGACTTAACAGCTTATAGAGTTTTATAAAAACACAAAAGAAAAGAGTGGAAATTTTTTAGAAAACAAAAAGATAAAAATCATTCAACAAGAAAAATAAAAAAAGGGGTATGACATAAGAAAGAGAAGGAAATAAAAGAAGAGTAGAAGATAAGATGAGAGGTAAAGAGAAGAAGAGAAGCGTGAAGAAAAAGGCAGTGCTAAGAAGAAGAGGAAGATCAAACCGAGTGGAGAATTCTTGGATTGTACCATTCCAAATTAGAATATTTTTCCAAGTAAATGAAGCTATTTGAATTTTATGTGGAAACTCTCAAATTTCTATGTAATATAGTCAAAACAATGAATATATATCTATTTGTATGACATCTTTGATTCTCCAAATCATAGTAAAGAATTTATGGGAGGCTAAGTGTATACATATTTTATATAAATTATATGAATAAGTATATACCTATATTAAATAAATTATAAGGATGATATGGTATTATATTACATCCCAATTTATATACATTCACTAAGTGATTTAATAAAGGAAATGTTCAATCCTCCTTATTCTATCTGATTTAACAAAATCATGAAAATTATGGATATCATGGAGTTTAACATAATTGGATATAACTCATCATGGATTTTAATGGAGTTTAATGGATATCACAGATTTAACATAATCCATTGGCATAACTACTAACTATGAGTTCAAAAAAACATATCAATCTATTAACATAACTATTTAAAAATTGTGAAAATCATGGTTGTAACATAATCATGGGATGAACTTCGATATTACATTATGGTATAATATTTCTCTTCTCTTTAGTCTATAAGTGAAAATCAGGATGGAACTATTTTATTAAATTAGTAGTATGTTTTTTGTTATATTGTTATCTTATATTGTTATCGATATAGTAATAGAGATATGAGTTATCCAATATTGTTTTATTGAAATGAGTATTAGTGATATGAGTATTAGAGAATATGACTAATATTATATATAAATTAGGATGTTATCCTAAGTGAATTGACCTATATAAAGGAGTTGTGAATTTAATTCAAATATTGAGAGTATGCATGATGAATCAATGGACAACAATTTGTAAGAAGTGCAATAGATTGTGTATTATTGTAAGAGTTGTGTGTACTCATAGTTTTCAAACTGGGATAATCTATGAAATATATATGACTGTGTATGATATAGTGAATTATCTATAGAGAACCATGTATTTTTTAGTGAGTTGTATACCATGGTGAACCTATGTTATTTACAAGAATAATTGTTTTTTTATATATTCATTACCAAAATACCATTATATAGTGATATATAGATTTAATAAGGAATAATAGTTACATATATATTTGTTGATTATAAAACAAAGAATGGTATACCTAAAATAACAAGGTCGAATAATTTCATCCTAATTAGGTGACATATATTCTTAACAATATCCTATTTAAATTTAAGTGAGATTGAAATCATTAAAAATGTATATATTAATCAAATCAAGCAAAGAGATTATGTGATCTATATATTTTAGCAAAGATAAATATCAATATATTCTTTATTAAGTATATTAGGTTTGTGGATATTGATCGTGCGATATTGATTTGCAGATATCGAGCCTCTATGATATTATCTACCGAGCAAAGATATCATATCAAGAGGTTGAAATATTAATATTAATACATTTTATTGTTAAAACCTTAAACTATATAATTTTGAACTATGTGAATGTTTGAATGTTAAATTAGAGGTCAATTTGAAGAGTAGAATATGGACTGTAACACTCAGTTCATTAATATTTAGGGAGTATTAATATCTTATAATAAATTATCAACATATTTTGGTATGTAATAAAATTGTAATGGTTGTTGAAATCATATGAAGTCCTTGATTAGAATTTTAAATGATTGTTTGCATTTACATACAATATTCAATATTTACATATTATTGAAAACTTGTGTACAGTGCATATTATTAGTGTGTGTGTGTGTGTGTGTGTGTGTGTGTGTGTGTGTGTGTGTATATATATATATATATATATATATATATATATATATATATATATATATATATATATATATATATATATATATATATATATATATATATATATATATATATATATATATATATATATATATATATATATATAAGGAGGTGTTCTTATGTTTGTTGTTTACTTTATGTTAAAAACTAAGTCATATATTCCTAAAGGAATGGATACTATGTATACAACCTCATAAAAATATAAAAACTTGTTTAAATGAAATATTATGTTGTCATGAGCATTATTAATTTATTTAATATTGTTGATAGTTGAAATTGAGTAGTGTGTACATGAAATTGATGGACTGTGACATTAGTTCTTATCATAGATGTACTATATTTAAATCTACTTACAAAAATAATCATATGCAGTCTAAATATAGATTATACCTAGTTGGTATGAATTTTACTTGTTATGTTTATTAATTATGTGAGTACTAATATAGTGGAGATTCACTCCTATGTTTGATAGACTAAATGTATGCATTTTATTATTCTTGTGTTGAACATGTTTTGTGTCTGCTAGTAAGAAGTAATATTTATGAATATTTTGGGTATATATATGTTAACCATATCTCATATTTATGGTACTAAGTAGGTAGTGAGACATACTTCACTATCTTACTATCATCACCATTTTTAGATGAAGGTAATCTAATGAAGTGGTGTGTATGAATTTTATTAATCCTAGAAATCAATAACTATTGAAAACTTTGTCCAAAGTAATGTTAATTAAAAATTATCATTTCATATGTATAATTTTCATGTTTGTGTGATATTATGTTAGAAAAAATTTGTTTATGGTCCACTTCATGTTTTTAGAAATCATACAAAACATGGGTACTAGTTTGTCTCTCTGAATTCTCGCATTATCACTATCTACTCATACATGAAGTGAGGTCCATTCCATGATGTGGGATTTGTGAGAGGTAGATGGTATATGAATGGTGTGAAAAAGTTCTTAGATGATGTTTTCCCTCCCCATAATAGTACTTTTTTGAAGACTACACTTGAGATTACCATAGATACTAGAGTTCTAGAACTCATACTCTATGGAGCCATGTACCTTGTATTTTATATTTTCTATTGTATTTATTATTATTGAGATATTATTTTTGATGAGATGTAATTATTTACTTATCTATACATTGACAATAGTGGTTGTATCATTGTACTATCCATGGTTGGGTATTTGTAATTAATTTCTATATTTAGTTATGTTATGTTTCATATGATGATAATGATCAGTAATAGATAGATATCACATGATTATTTTACATTTAACATACATATATTTTTATATTTTGATCACTAAATAGATTCTCATTATTAAATCTAATGAAATAATATAATGATTAAATTAAACAAAAAATCATATTATTCTAGGTAGATCCTAGTTGAGATGTTACATGTGGTATCATAGTTATGGCTTGAACTCTAGAACTTAATGAGTCCACAAATATTTTTGTATTATTTTATTTATCATAAAGGATAATGGTGAAATATAGAGTATTCATAGAGGGTCCTTCAAATTCCAATGACAATAACCATCTATTTGATCCTAATCAATTCTCTACTAAGCAAACAACAAATTTGGATCAAATTGTTGCCAGCATGAATTAAACTAGGGATCAAATTTTAAACCTAAAGTAGGAAGTTCATGGCCATGAAAAGGATGAACATCAATATGTACCTGAAGATCATCTCACTGATTAGGAAAACCCTCAAGATGTGAGAGCACAAGTAGCTATGGAGTTGGATAGAGATATGAAAAAGGTGAATCCACCTAAATTTGATGGAACTATTTTGGGTGATAAACTTGAAGCATAAATGATCGAGATGGAAAAATATTTCAAGATTCAAAACTACTCCAAGATAAATAAATTAGTTTGGAAAGAACATTATTTGGTTGGTGAATCTGCTATCTAGTGGGGTAATAAGAAGTTGGAAATAAATCTTAACTCTATTGCCTCTACATTGGAGCAATTTGTGACATTGTTCATATCATAATGTTTTCCACAACTATACTTTGACTAGAATCTTGCATATAAATATAAAGTAAGGAGACTTATCGATGAATGAATAGTGGGAATAGTTCACCAAACTTATAAAGTATGTACCTCAGTATAAGTAATATGAGAGGTTTAAAATTAGGAATTTCATCATTGGATTAAAACCTTAGATTGGTGGAGAGGTGAAAATTCATAGGCCATCTACCATGGATCAGGTCTTTAAGAAGGCAATCAAATTAAAAAAAAAATTGAATTCTCTTTCAAAATCTAGGGAAAATTTTAATAAAAAATTTGGAATTTCTAAACAAAATTTTAGAAAGAATAATTAGAATCAGAGGAGTGGAGACTCCAAGGGTTAGTTCAAAAATAAAATGTTAGATTCAATCATGGTTTATGTAATAAAAAACTGTGATTTCAAGGAAAACTAATAGTCTAATAGGAAAGGACCACCTGTAGGTTTATTCATTTGTGTAGGTGACCATTATGCTCATGAATGTACCTAAGATAAGTCTAAGAAAAAAGGTTCTACTCAGTATGAAAATTTTCAGCAACATATTCATGTGGTAGTTGATAATTGACAAACTGAATTCTAAGCTTCACCCATAGAACTGTTAGGTAGTTTTTTTTGAACATCTAGTTTCCATTTTGATATATAAAAGGGATACATAATGTTTTATAGCTCCTAAAATTGTAAATAAGTTATCTAGAAGAGCTGGAGTAATGGAAAATGCATTGTTGGTATAATAAGGGAAATTTTCAAAAGTCAAAGTTGAAAAGTGTTTATTCAAAGCCAAGATTAGATTACCCAAATTCATAATAGTAGTGGCTATTAATGTATCATCATTAGGATCATATGATATCATCCTAGGATTCAATTGGAATATAAATTATAAGGTCAAGGTTGATTATTATTTGAAAAAGATTGGGTGTTTGGATGATTTTGTAGATTAGACACAAATTCAAGGTGAGAAGAGAGAGTTGAGGCTTACGCAGATTTTAGTAATGCAACTCAAGAAGGATCAAGGAAGAGGGTGCCAATAATTTATAATAAAGATGAATGAAATGAATAAATATAAGAAAAAATCACTTAAATATTATCTATTCCTTAGGAATTTTCATAATATGTTTTCAGAGGAATTGCTAGGATTGCCTACTAGATATAAGTTTGATTTATCTATCAATATCATATCTAGATCAGAACCACAATCTAAGATACCATACAAAATGACAACCATTGAACTAGTTGAATTAAAGGATCAATTTTGGAATTGTTTCTAAAAATATCGATCAAGCCATGTGTGTCACCATGGGGTGCACCTATTTTATTTGTAAAGAGGAAGGATGGTACAGTTTGGCTTTGCATAGACTATAGAATGTTGAATAAGGAAACTATAAAAAATATTTATCCACTACTTCATATCAGTGATATTTTTTATTATATACGAGGGGAAACAATATTTTCTAAGATTTATCTTAGAGCAAGATACCATCAGTTGAGGATAAAGTATGAGTATATGTCAAAGATGACATTTAGAAATTGTTATGGACATTATGAGTTCACAATGTTATCATTTGGGTTGACAAATGATTTGGTAGCATCCATGAATCTCATGAATAGTGTGTTCAAATATTATCTATATCACCTTGTTTTGGTCTTACTTGATGACATTATTATATATTCTAAGACTAAAGACAATCATTTTTGACATTTAGAACTGGTTTTGCAATGGTTGTGGAAACACAAGTTATATAGAAAATTTTATAAGTGCATATTTTTCTAAAACAAAGCATAGTTTATGGGACATATTAGATTTGTGAATGGTATTTTTATATATCCAACAAATATAAGATCCATTATGGAGTGGTCAACACAAATGAATGTGCATGAAGTAATATGTTTCATGGGATTAATAGGCTATTACATGAAGTTCATTATGAATTTTTCCAAGATATCTAATTTGATTGCCTCTTTATAATGTAAGAACCAAAATTTTATCTAGATAGATAAGTCTAAAATAGATTTTTAGGAATTAAAAAAAATACTTACTTAAGAACCAGTGTTAAGAGTTTCTGACCCTAATGGCCAATTTTTAGTGATCATAGATGCATTTAGGGATGGATTAATAGGTGTCTTTATGTAGGAGGGTGGAGTGGTAGCTTATAAATCAAGGAATATAAATAATTATGAGGTGAAATATGCCACTCATGACCCAGAACTTTTATTAATAGTGTATGCCTTACAAGTCTGGAGGTATTATTTATTAGAAAAACCGTTTGAGCTTAAGACTAATAATTTTGGACTCAATTACATCTTCAACCAATTGAATCTAAATGATTGTCAAATATTCTATCTAGAATTATTATTTGATTATGATTTAAATATAAATTATATCAAAGGCAAGGAAAATAGATTAATAGATTCCCTAAGTCATAGGAGGTACATAACAACCATGGATACTATCAGGAGTACTTTCAAAGATTGAGTAATCAAATTCTCACCAAGAGATGAATTATATGATTAGGTCAAGAAAATGTTATCTGAGAATGCTCAAAATCTTAATGTATAAAGGATTCAGATTAGAGAATGATGGTCTCCTACAATATAATAGAAAGTTGTATGTACCAAATTAAGATAATCTAAAGAGCACAGTGCTAAAGGAACTACATAATGCCCCATATTCAGGACATTTATGAATAACCAAGATTATGATAGATATTAGGCCACTTTAATTCTATAATTCAAGAAAGATGTGGTAGAATTTGACCCACATTATTTGAAATGTCAGTGAGTAAAATCTAAATATGTTCATTCAGTTAGATTGTTATATTTACATGATATACAAAAATGGAAATGGTAGGTGATCACTATGGACTTTGTCCAAGGTTTACCATTGTCATGGAACAAACATGATATGATATTCGTTATATTTGATAAACTAACCAAGGTGGCTCACATTATACCAGGTAATTTAACACATGAAATACCTACTCTTGTAAAGAGGTTCGGAAAGGAAGTGTATTGGATGCATGGATTTTTAGAGAATATAATTTCAAATAGTGATCCAAAGATGACTTCTAGGTTTTGGGTAAATCTCAATTCAATTTTGGATATGCAATTAAACATTAACTATGCATATCACCCAAAGACTAATGATTAGACCGAATGAGTTAAACAAGTGTTATAAGATCATTTTTATATGTATTGCATGGATCAAAAATACAAG
>JARHVA010007583.1:572500-607500 GCA_037957365.1 Torreya grandis
TTATTAGACTAGAGATTATATCAAGATGTGAGATACCATGGACAAGTCAAGCATGATGATTAGTAGCTAGAGAGGAGATGGATGTGGATGTAGGAGTGTCAAAGGTACCATAACTAGCATCAAAATAGGAGCAATGACCACATTAGTATCACCATCGATGGAAATGTTAGCAAAGAGAGAGATAATAGAGGGTGGTCATCTCAAATGACCCATCAATCAACCTAGGATAGAGTTGGTCTATAAAGGCACTGCTAAGATGAGGATTGAGACGGGCATGGGTGGTGACCCTAGGGTTTGCATTGATTGGGTGAAATCTCATTGATGAGGTATGTGGAGGATGAGATGATGGAGAGATTGTGCTCGATAGTCATGTAGATGGAGAAATAATGATAGGTGACATTTATATATGTCATCAATGGTTGAGATGCATTGATGTTTTTTGAAATAGATTATAGATAGATTTTGAGATATATATGTGATCTAATATCTATTTGATTTGAATTTTTTTATATTCTATGGAGGAGGAGACCAAATGGGCATCCTTAATGAGGGGAACACTCCATGAGATCTTGGATGAGGTGTTGATGCCATACAACCCTACCACAATGGATGATCCAATGGTATTATCTTCCCTAGCTGAGGTGATTTGGTTTAGACTAGAAAGAGAGGCCATGAGGTGATTATATGTGCATAGAGATGAATAAAATCCACTAGAAGAGGTGGGAGTGAGAGAGGTAGAAGTATGGTAGGCTTTGGTTCAAGAGAGAGCCACATATATGGCTACCATGAGTCAACTATTAGCACCAAATTAAAAAAAGTAAGATCATACTAAATCCTATTGGAAAGTATGAAAATAATGTATTAAAATGAAAAGCATTTTGAAAGAATAAATGGTATGAAAAAAAATAAAAAATCAATTGATCATACTAAATCTGTTGGGAAGTATCAAAGAAAACCAAAATTGACAAAATTGGTCTTAAATTTATCACATTAATTCAAGTTGAGAAGTATGAAAAAATTAAGAAAAGTGGTTGGATTCTTACATGTAATCATAAAATAAAAAGATAAAAGTGAAAGAGTAATGAAGTAAGAATAAAACATATTAAATTAAGATGGGAATAATTTCAATGACATGTAACTTCATGATCAATTAGATCTTATTTCATATTTGAAACATGTAATTTTGGCTATAAATTGGATTATTGGAAGATTTTGTGAGGAAGGCCAAGTCGTATCCATGGTCTTACATTGTAACTCAAAAAGGTAACACCAATGAGATAGAAATAATGTGAAAATTTAGGAAAAATGGATGTTGGTAATAGTAATATGAAATTTTGGTAATTTTTTATGAAGGCCAAGTTATATCCATGGTCTTAAAATGCAACTCACAAATGGAATCCCTAGGAGAGTGATCAGTGAACAAAATAATATTTCTTAAGGGGAAATATTAGGATTGGTAGGTAGTGAAAAAGGGAATGTCAAAATAATAAATTAAGCATCTTATGAGAATAATTTTGGAGACATGAGTCACACTAAGGACATGATAAGATCCCAACTAATTAGTGATCATTAATGTACAAAAGAGACCTATTATCTATAAACATAAATATATGTAGGAAAATAAGTGTGCTACTAAGATCAACTTATGAAGGTAGATTGATAAAATAAAAATGAATGTAATTACCTTTCCATGATGTGTTCCCCATTCTTGAGGACCCCTTAAAAAGTCATTGGTCTACTGCAAAGATTGGGTATTTATGTGAAAAAATAGGCATCACTAAAATATTTTTTTATTCTCTTTTTCTAATCTAATAGCCTACCACACCCAAATGGACATTGAATATATCATGAGACTAATCGTGGAGTTCAATATTTGAGTATAAAAATGAGATGTTACTATAATCACATCTATTAGTGTGATTTTTTTTTGAGAATTTTAAATGTTGCCTTATAGATCACTCCCTTTTGTTAAATGATTTGGATTTTGAATATTTTAAGGATTTTAAGATTTTTCCTCTATATGGATTTTGAATGACCAATAATGAGAGATAAAGTGATATACATGGATGATATTTAGGCTTTGGCTAAGGGAAGCTAAGGATCAAAGATGTGACTGACTAGAACATTTAAGCTTGTTAACGAACTAGCATGTTATCTCAAGTCTTAACTGTGTGCATGTTTAGTTTATGAAAGGGAATAAATGGGAATAAAAGGAGATATAAATTGGACTATTAAAATTTTATAATGAGATTACTTGTTTGATAAATGATCACATGGTATATAAAGAATGAATAAAGGGAACAAGGTTTGCATAACCAACTCAAAATAACAATTATTCATGTTTATAGAGATAAGATAGCAAACTATCATGAAAAGAAAATAAGGGAGTATTTAAGAAATAAACTCAAGAAGAAAAAGAATAAAATGATAAATAATAAATCCATAAGTAAAAATAAATGACATTATAATTAGTATAAAGTGAAAAATCAAAGTCACCATGTAAGGTAAATTAGAATTTAACACAATGTCAACTGATATAACAAATAAATAAAGATAAAGTTGGAGCATATGTCTAATCAAAATGAAAATGTATGAACACCATGCATAGGTTCATAATTAATGATAGATTTAAACAAAAACATTATACATAAGATCAAATAAGTCTATATGAAGCTGAATGCAAACTATAGCTAATGTTCATCTATATTCAGTGAAAACTAGGAAAATACTTCACATCTAGTCTCTTTAAAAAGAAAGGTAGGAATTAATGATGGATCATGTTGATGAGAGATATCATGCAAAGGATTCTCAAAATGATACATGTGAGTAGTTTTTATATGAGATGAAGGGATCATTGGTGGTGAAGGAATGATAGGTGAGGGACTCATAGGCGGAAAAGGATCCATAGGTGAGGCAAGGTCCATGAGTGAGGGATTCATGGTTGGAGGAATAATATGTGAAGAAGGGACCACATGAGGAGATGTAACCATAAGAGGTAGAACCATGGAATAATAAGGGGGAGCCTTATTACAAGGACAACCTATGCAAAGAATGGTAGAAAGTGTAGGAATGGTTAAAAGATGATAATTAAGATTTTGATGAACGATGCGACAACAATCAGTATGATGTGTGTCACATTAGTGATAGAGACAACATACCTCACTATAATTGGGAGTATATTTCGGTAGTACCTTCATGGAAGGTATATCCTTATCTAAAGACTGAGGGTTAGTAGGATGCAAAGTATTAATATATTAGTGCAATTTGTGATAATGCATGGTTGAATGGTTATCTATGCCATGGAAGCAACACATATGCCTGTGAGTAGTATTGGTAGGTGTACCAAAAGGATGAGGTATAATAGAATTAAAAGTATCTTGGTATGCATAATCAGCCAATTTGATGGACAAAGGAGATAACTATGGTAAAGGAAGAAAACCATCACTAAGAGGTGGTGATAGTGGAGAGATAGGGCAAGGCTCAATAGTAGTAGTGACAGGATCAGAAGCAAGAATAAACTAAGCTAAAATAGATGAAATAATGGGATCCAAACTAGGATCTATTAAGGAATGGTCAGGTCTACATAAGGTTAAAATAGAGTTACAAACATTTTAAGTATAAGTAGGCTATAGGGGTCATGCTACCTAGTAAAGTGATAGGGCCCAGTCATAGCACAATCCATAAGCATACTCTTATGAGGTTGTTTAGAAATGGGAGGTGTCTACACCATCTATACCCTAGGATAAAGAAGAAAAATGATAAAATTATGAATGATATATGATGAAATGTGGGAAGATACACTAGAATACTAAATCAAAGAGGAATAATATCAAATAATCTCAACATCTCAGGCTTAAACAAGACCTCCTAAGAATGGATCATCTAAGGTATAAACATCATTATAATTAGGTGTATGAATATTAATGGCTGAGGTAGGGATGACAATGTCATATAATGAGGTGTGATTAATGGAATGTTGAGTCTTAGTTAGGACAATGGGGATGCCATCACAAGGTGGTTGATGAGAATGAGGTTGTAAAGAAGTAGGAAGCTGAGAGATGAGATGAGGTGAGAGATTAGAAATTTCAATCTTGAGATTGATCTCATCAAACTCATTATCATTAGAATCTAGGAGATTAGGGGGAATATTCCCATTGAGTTTGGGATGACCATTTTAATCTTGAGTGGAATTGATGGGAAATTTGATTTTTTAATACTCATGAAATAGAATACTTGGCAAAGGTTCAAGGGTAGGAATTTTGAATACACCCCAGTCCTGGAATTGTTTGAAATTATAAGGGTTAGTGTCGCTTTTAATCATGTAGATGGATCCATTAAGAGGATATTTAATGCACTGGTAAGTAAAAGAAGTGATTGCTCACATATGATGATTACATGGCCTACCAAAAAATATGTTATAAGATAGAGGAAAGTTGAATATCATCACCTTCACATGAATGGTGACTAGTGGGATGGTAATGGGGAGCCACACATAACCTAAAATAGGTATTTGCCTTCAATCATAGCCTTGACATGTGTTTCATGTAGATTTGAGATTGCATTCAGATTATCCAAAAAATTTGATAAAATTGAGAGAGGTAAAACAAGTGCTAGAACCCTTGTTAATAAAGGCATGCTTGATTTGGATATAATCAATTTGGACACTAATGAATAGGAGAGGGTTATCTGCATGAAGTAGAATCTCATGTAGGATCATGGAAGTAATGGGAAATTTGAGGGAAAGAGAATCTTTGATTATTTCATCAACATGGATAGACATCTCTTTGCATTATTGGAATATGATATCTTTAGATCCAAATAAGGTTGATTTAATTCCTAATATGGGAGGATGAGGGATGTTAATTTCAAACAAAAACTACATAATATGGTTATGATGATGTGGACAGGTCCTCATAGGCTTGAGAAATGGGATTTGGGATGGTATATTAGTAAGCTCTATGATATGATCCCACTCATCATTACCCATAAGAAGATTGTTGTAAAAAGGTTCATAATGTTTAAGGAGGTCCTCAAAATGAGTAGCTGAAGTACATTGGAATTTATATTGATAAGAGGTAGAAGGTTTAGTGAGAGGGAAAGTTTTTAGATTATGTTGAGAAGATGGAGCAGTTGATGTAGGTTGGTTTTGAGAATTTTTAGAAGTGTTGATAGAAGCTCGAGTGTCATTGGTGATAGGTTAAGAATATGGATGGAAGTTAGAAATAGTATGTGAAGTTTTATCCAAAAGAGGTGTTGGAATTGGATCATCAAAATCTATAAGTTCATCTTTCCTTAACTCATTTAAGTGAGTTGGAGAAGAATTTTGGATAACACAAAATGTGTAAGACAATGGAGGTGTGTAAATAGGTTAAAGATTAATGAAAGTAACCACCCTTCTCATATTAGTCATATTAACCACATTCTCTTTAGGAGTTGAGTCAATAATACTATCAACATTATTATTAGGAGGGGTGGGCTTGTCTTAGTTATCTTGGTGATTTGGAAGAGAATTTTTATAGATGGACAAATGAGCATTAACTTGATTCAAAGATTGAGATTTAATATTTATTTCATGGGTTTTGAAATCAATGTCATAGGCTTGTTGGCATTTCTAAATTATCTAATCATGGTCAAAATTAAGATCAAGAATATAGACAAATTATGAATCTGCCTGCATGTCTCATGAAAATGACCCCAACTAACATGAAACCAATAAAATTTATTGGGATCATACCATGAATTCATAGGATGAATGGGATAAAGTTATTGTGGTAGAGGCCTAGGTAGATGTTTTAGTAATTATACTAAGGATAAAGATTTGTGAACATTGATGTTATTAGGTGAAGATAAATGAGGATTGGTGAATTGGTTGAAAGAGGGATTAGTTTATAAAGATTAGTTAGGAATAACAACTTGAATAGTGTAAATGGTGTCATAAGACTCCATGACACCATCGCTGGTAGCATGAAAATTCTTATTCTTAACTAGTATACGAGTACCTGTAGAAGGTTGGGATGGCTCTAATTGATGTATAAGGAAATCTTGACATTTAGCTTCAACAATGACCTCCTCTATGGTATGTGGAGAGAGAGTTTATACCTAATATTGCATCATGGGATAAAGAGAATTGGCTAAAAGATGGAAGAGGTTATCATCAACCATATTATGTTCACATTTTTTGGATAATGTCTTTCATAGGTTAAGGAAATATTTGGTAGTTTTGGTTTTAAGTTACTTACAATTGATAAAATGGGCCAAGGTATTCCCAAAAAGTTCACTAGTTTAGAACTCTTGGACTATAACATTTACTAAATCTTTCAAACTAGTAATAGAATGAATTTTAAGTTGGTTGTACCAATATAAAGCATCACCCATGAGAGTTTTAGATAATATAATAGTATTTAATTTGACTCAGTCTTTACATAGATTTCCAAATGATTTTAGATGAAGAGTAGGATCAGTTGACCCATTTTAAAAAATGGTAGGGGTGATACCTTCTATATCGATATTAGCAATTTGATATGTAAGAGGCTCATTTTGAAGATGCTTGATTGTCTTGTTAATAAGAAAAGGTTAAGGTATAAGATTGCCATGGGAATCCTAAAGAGGAGGTTGGGGAACATTATGATTATGCATTCCCCATGACATTTGTTGAGGGTGGGTTTGAAGATGGATAAGGTGGTTTTGCATTTGCATCATTTAATTTACATTGTTAGCTTGAAAATCATTAATTTGATTAAGAGTTTGTAATAGGACTTGATGAGTTTGAATTGAATTTTTAGCATTGTTTGAAGCATTAGAATTGATAGTAGTGGCCTGGGTGTTAGTAAAAACTTGAGAACTATTAGTAAGTGAGGCACTAATGGCAAAAAAAATTTGTGTGGTAAAAGATGGAGTAGTAAAGGGATGAGAAGAGGAAGAACTAGAGGCATTATTACCATGGGTATAAAATGATGCACTAGTGAAATAATTAAGGAGATTGGATCTTGGAAGAGGCCCACTAAGTGTAGAACCTCCCATGTTAGTAGAGATACTAGGCATGGAGGTAGAGGAAGTGAAATAATAATAAGTCATGTTATGAGACGGGGTAAAAATAGAGGGAGAAGGATGAAAAAAAAAGAATATAGTATCCCCAAATCCATGTGAGAATGTGTGAGAAAGTTAATGAGGATTTCAATTTGACCACTAATCATAAGATGGTAAATGGTAGAAGGGCCCTTTCCTCAATGTTAAGGAAGTTTAGAGATAAAGAAGATCATTTCAAGTGTATACTCTAATTTGGGTTAATATTTAAGTGAGAAGAGGATTAAAAAGTGAAGATGAATGAGGAGGGGTCTCAAAGTTTATTGTGCAAGTGGCTATATGAACATTAATTTTATTCAAGAGAGGATCCTTACTCTACTTATTGGAGACCCTATGAGGGCTGGTAAAACTCATCATATTCATTGAATTCAACTCTGTGTCATCTTCAAATAGGAATTTCATGATGATGGAGGATTAGATAAGGCAAAGGTGATGCAAAATTAATGAAATATGAAGGGATATATAAGAGTATAGAGTTAACTAGGCTGACCTAGTACTAAACATAAGGTCTAAAAAATAGAAAATAAGGATACAAAGTTGACAGGGTCGACTTATTACTATAACCTCAAATAAAAAATAGTTAGATATGGATATAAATTCATTAAGGTCAAATTAGTATTGTATCTTTAGGATTAGAAAATAATACTTGTGTCAACAAGGTCGACTCAGTACTGTAGATAAGAGAAACAAATGATCTGTAACAGACTGTGTTGAAAAAAATGATAGTGTACTAAAATAAGAAAAAATTCAAGTAATTTTGAAATTAAAAAATGAAAAGAAACAAAAAATCAATTGGGTTAATGAGGATGATCCAATTGAGACACATAGCAAAAAGCTTTGCACCAATGCTGGCCAATACAAGTTTTTACAATACAACATATAATTGATCAAAGAGCAAGCAATCAATTTGGAAAATAAATTTTAAATAATTGGTCATCCTAAATATTATTATATTATTAGAGTATGATTTTAAGTGTGATAGAAAGTTGGTTGAATGTAGGGAACTAGAAAAAAATCTAAGGATGGTTTCAGGATGTTTAGGCTGAAAGGAATCTGTGTTGGCAATAGTACTAGATTATTATTGGTGCCTACTCCCTCACTTCATACAACATAAAAATAATATATTCAGGGAATTTTCCAATAAATACCATTAACCACATCTTTATACTTGGCATTTTAAAATTATGTGATTTGGTAGTGTGTGTAAGAAAGAAAAAAATAGTGAAAATAAATTTTATATTAAAAAAAATATCTAATTAGACTATGTGATCTATTCTAGGCATGAAAATAACTAGAAGTGAAAGTGTGAATTAATTAGTAGCATACAAATTTTAATTACAACTTTGAAACATAGTACAGTGTTAATTAAAAAAATAGTGTATGTAGACATTACAGTATAGAGTCGATAATGTCGCTACTATACTACTGAAGAAAGTGTCTGTTAAGAACTATGTCAGTGATATCAACCTAATCTTTCAGATAGAAGATAGAATACAAAATTAGGTTGACTAGGTTGACTTAGTTTATTATATAAGGACAATTTTAAAGACTATAAACTATGAAAAATAGAACTATAATGAATGATAGAAATGACAGAGAAATAGAGAAATGAAGCTTGGTGGGTGGGAAGATGTAGAGGAAAGTGAGATTTTTGAAGTGCCTTGATTTTACCTACAAATTATGCCAACTATGTTGACTAGGTCAACCTAATTTTATAGTTCGCTATTAGTCAAAGCCTATGAAGATGACTATATATTAGATTGGTTGATCTAGTATGTTTTTTGGATTTTTAGAAGATGATTATAGTAGCATAGTCAATGTAGTATGTTTTATGGAAACCAGTAAAAGTATTGTGTTGACCTGTTCAATCCAATAGCTTGTTTAGAAGTGAAAAACTATACTGTATCGAATTTTTCAACATAGTAGCTTATATCTGATGAAGAACTACATAAATAGAACATATATGTTTTGATGTAACTATGTGTTAAACCTATGCATAGAAGTTAAAAATTATACTGGCCCTATCAACATATTATCACAAATATAGAAAAATAATAAATAAAATGATTAAATAATTTAAAAAATAAAATAAAACATGTAAGAGTTAGATTCACATCGAGTTCACCATAATATATGCAATCAAAAATTTATCAAGTCTATAAATCAATTCTCACTTAGAGAAGATAGATCTTGCTTACACTTTTGATTGGGGATATATTAGATAATCATAAATACAATCAATATGTGGATCTAGTAGACCCAATTATGGGATCTCTTATCACAAAAATAATATTAGGGAGGGTATTAAATTATCTAGTAAAAAATAGTCACAAAATAACCTTGACTAAACCCTATGTTTTCATATTCACTAAATTAATAACAAGTAAAGTTTAATTTAGTTCTCACCAAATCTTGTGGCACAAAGTGGGGGTAATAAATAACAAAAATAAATATGCATAAAAGACATATAATCATGTCAATATATACAAAATTCTAATGCATATAAAAGAATTACAAATACCTATCTATCTAATCTTATAAAGAAGGATCAAAGTTAAGAATACCTATCTTGAAGAAGAACCCATCAAGCCTCAATCTCTCCCTTGGCCAAGGTGATTTGTAAGAATTTATTGTGGTATGTAAAGATCACAAAGATAAATCATCTCTAGGATACATAATTTTTTAATGCATCTAAAAGACATCTCTACAAGACAAGATCCATATCTCCAAAGAAAGTATGAAACCCTTAGCTTGTTTCTCAAGTAGAATGGTGGATAAGTAAATGCATAGTAGATCTTACTTCTTCTTTTCTATAAATAATGAAAAAAAGATCTTGTATATATAGGTGGATTTAACCCTAAGTCCTTCTAAAAGTTTCAACTGACAAGGTCAACCTAGTCAACATAGTACAATTATGGACAAAAATTCATTAGATCATGGGCTAGGTTGGTCAAGAGTTGACCTAGACCCTACATTAATTTTACCCTCAAGAGTACAAGGTCGATCCAGTTGACATAGTATTGTAAATAGTCAAAATGGGTTTTAGGTTAGAAAAATGGGGATGAAATGTACAAAATGATTGAGGAGTGTACAAGAGAAAAGAACAAGATTAGGTATATGGTTTTAAAGAGATAAGTATGTAGATAACAAGTGGAAAATGGGATAACAATCTTGTGAATCATCAATGGTATCTTCACCCCTTTCTCATTGCACCCATTAAGGCATGCACTCAGAAAGATTGAGAATCGATGGGTTGTATAAATATAGGGAGTGTCACTAAGCGAGAAAAGTTGTAAAACATTATGTGTATATAGATGTTACACCTTGATTCCTCTCTAGGTAAATATACTTAATTAACCATGGATTTGTATGGTTAAAATTTTGATTTGATTATTATTTGATTAATATGTAGGTCATATGTTGTTATGAGACATATGTATGTTATTTTAGTTTCATGATTTTATTGCTATGAGTTTAGCTGTATTGTATATTCTTTACATTATGATCATGTTGATTTATTATTTGATTAGTATTGTGTTGACCTGTTCAATCCAGTAGCTTGTTTAGAAGTGAAAAACTATACTGTATCGACTTTTTCAACCTAGTAGCTTATATTCGATGAAGACCTACATAAATAGAACATATATGTTTTGATGTAACTATGTGTTAAACCTATGCATAGAAGTTAAAAATTATACTGGCCCTATCAACATAGTATCACAAATATAAAAAAATAATAAATAAAATGATTAAATAATAAAATAAATAAATAAAACATGTAAGAGTTAGATTCACATCGAGTTCACCAGAATATATGCAATCAAAAATTTATCAAGTCTATAAATCAATTCTCACTTAGAGAAGATAGATCTTGCTTACACTTTTGATTGGGGATATATTAGATAATCATTAATATGATCAATATGTGGATCTAGTATACCTAATTACGGGATCTCTTATCACAACAATAATATTAGGGAGGGTATTAAATTATCTAGTAAATAACAATCACAAAATAACCTTGACTAAACCATATGTTTTCATATTCACTAAACTAATAACAAGTAAAGTAAAGTTTAATTTAGTTCTCACCAAATCTTGTGGCACAAAGTGGGGGTAATAAATAACAAAAATAAATATACATAAAAGACATATAATCATGTCAATGTATACAAAATTCTAATGCATATAAGAGAATTACAAATACATATCTATCTACTCTTATAAAGAAGGATCAAAGTTAAGAATACCTATCTTGAAGAAGAACCCATCAAGCCTCAATCTCTCCCTTGGCCAAGGTGATTTGTATGAATTTATTGTGGTATGTTAAGATGACAAGGATAAATCATCTCTAGGATACATAACTTGTCAATGCATCTAAAAGACATCTCCACAAGACAAGATCCATATCTCCAAAGAAAGTATGAAACCCTTAGCTTGTTTCTCAAGTAGAATGATGGATAAGTAAATGCATAGTAGATCTTAATTCTTCTTTTCTATAAATAATGAAAAAAAGATTTTGTATATATAGGTGGATTTAACCCTAAGTCCTTCTGAAAGTTTCAACTGACAGGGTCAACCCAGTCAACATAGTACAACTATGGACAAAAAATCAGTAGATCATGGGATAGGTCGGTCAAGAGTCAACCTAGACCCTACATTAATTTTACCCTCAAGAGTACAGGGTCGATCTAGTTTACATAGTATTGTAAATAGTCAAAAGGGGTTTTAGGTTAGAAAAATGGGGATGAAATGTAGAAAATGATTGAGGAGTGTACAAGAGAAAAGAACAAGATTAGGTATATGGTTTTAAAGAGATAATTGTGTACATAACAAGTGGAAAATGTGATAACAATCTTGTGAATCATCAATGGTATTTTCACCCCTTTCTTGTTGCACCCATTAAGGCATGCACTCAGAAAGATTGAGACTCGATGAGTTATATAAATATAGGGAGTGTCACTAAGCGAGAAAAGTTTTAAAACATTATGTGTATACAGATGTTACACCTTGATTCCTCTCTAGGTAAATATACTTAATTAACCATGAATTTATATGGTTAAAAATTTGATTTGATTATTATTTGATTAATATGTAGGTCATATGTTGTTATGAGACATATGTATGTTATTTTAGTTTCATGATTTCATTGCTGTGAGTTTAGCTGTATTGTATATTCTTTACATTATGATCATGTTTATTTATTATTTGAGCAGTATTGCATTATATATATATATATATATATATATATATATATATATATATATATATATATATATATTAATTAGTTTTTATCATGAGTTTGATGCAAGAGAGATTCATCCATTAAAGTATGATAGAGGGAGAGCATCATTAGAGAGGGAGATACAGATGGAGGTGTTGGGAAATGATAGAGGAACAACTTAAACCCTCGCAAACACCAACATAGATAGCACTTATTTTATGCATAGTTTGAATTGTTAGTATTAATATAGTTTTGATGTTCTCTACATTTAGATAATTGTTTATACGTGTTATTTATGTGTTATCTCAAGTTAATGCTTATATGGAGTTAATTTTGTGTGATTTACCATTTTGACATTATATTTGTCATATTATCATTAATTTGTGATAATATTCAAAGTGCTAATTATAATTACCAAATATATTTATTTTTATAATTACAAAATAAAATGAATAATACACAATAATTAATGTTTTGGAAAATATAAAATATCTTTTGATTTTATGCTTCGCCGAATTAGAATAAAGCATCTTACATGGAGTAAAGTAAATAAAACAACCAAAACAATTATATTTTATGGTAATTGTGTTATAAATAGAATAACACAAAGTTTTTTAGTTTTGCTTTAAGATGAATTTTAGAAAAGTAGAAGACTTAACGGATTATGGAGTTTTAAAAAAACACAAATTAAAAGAATGGATTTTTTTTAGAAAAATAGAAAAAAATGATAAAAGTCATTCAATAAGAAAAATAAAATAGAGGCGTGGTAAAAGGAGAAGGAAATAAGATAAGAGTAGACGATAAGAGGATAGGTGGAGAGAAGAACATAAGCATGAAGAAAAAGGCAGTGCCAAAAGGAGGAGGATCAGACCGAGTGGAGAATTTTCGTATCGCATCATTCCAACCTAGAAGCTTTTACTAGGTAAGTGAAGCTATTAGAATTTTGTGTCGAAATTATCAAATTTCTGTGTGTAATATAGTCAATATATGTGTGTGTGTCACCTTTGATTCTCCAAATTGTAGAAAAGAATATATGGGAATTTGAGTGTATACATCTATTATATAATTCATACAACTAAGTATATACCCCTGTTATATTATTCACATGGCTAATATGGTATAATATTACATCTTGATTTATATTCGTTCCCTATGCTATTTGATAAAGGAACTGTTCAATCATCTCGATTCTATCTATCCAATTTAACATAATCATGAAAATCATGGATATCGTGGTGTTTAACATAATTGGATATAACTCATCGTGGAGTTTAATGGATATCGTGGATTTAACAAAATCCATTGACATAACTATTAACTATGAGTTTTAAAAAACATAGCGATCCATTAACATAACTTTTCAAAAAAAGTGAAAATCGTGGATGTAAAATAATCATGGGATGAAATTCCATGTTACATCGTGGTATAATTTTGATCTTTTCTTCAGTCTATAAGTGAAAATCGGGATGAAACTGTTTTAGTAAATTAGTGATCTGACTGCTATTATATTGCTATCATATATTGTTATCAGTATAATAATAGAGATATGAGTATTAACGATATGAAGTATCCTATTGCTATATTAAAATGAGTATTAGCGAAACTGAATATTGTTATAGAGAAATTGGGATGTTATCCTAAGCGATCTGACATGTATAAGTGAGCTATGCATTTAATTCAAACATAGAGAGTATGCATGATGAATCGATGGATAACAATTCATTGGAAGTGCGATGGATTGTGTACTGTTATAAGTGTGTGTATTCATATTTTTCAAACTGAGACAATCTATGAAATATATATGACTGTATGATACACTGAATTATGTATAGCAAACTATGTATTTTATAGCGAGCTATATACTATGACGAACCGATGTTATTTATAAGAACATTTTCAGTTTTTTGTTTATATATTCGTTATCAAAATACCATTATATATAGTATTATATATATATTTAATAAGGAACAATAGTTACATATAAATTTATCATTTGTAAAAAAAGTAATGGTATACTTAAAATAGCAAGGTTAAATAATTTCATCCCTATTAGGTGACATATATTCTTAACAATATTCTATTTAAGTTCCAATAGGGTTAAAATCATTAAACATGTATTTATTAATCAAACTGAGCAAAGATATTTTGTGATCTATATATTTTAGCAAAGATACCTATCAGTAATTCTATACATGATCGAGGCAACATCCCCTCTAAGGTACATTGTGTCATCCGCATAGAAGGTACATATGCAACTTAAAATCATTATCTCTTAGCATGTGCAAACCTTCATCTCGAAGGGCCTATTCACGATCCCATAGATTTGCAATCATTTCGAGGTAAAGGGATGCAATTATGTAAACATAGCTTTGGTAGCTATTCCACGTTATTCAATCCCTAGCCATTTCGACTATGTCCACAACTCTTAGCACATCCTCTCCCTCACTATACTTACAACTACCATGGGCGGTGTTAGAGATTGTTTAGAGCCAACTTCTTGCAAAGAGCTAAAATAACAAAAAAGGTTTAGAAAAACTTAAAAAGGGGGGTTAACAGAGTTTGTAGAGTGCATTATTGAGCACAATGCCATGGTGGTTCGATATTTCATCTCTGTTTGGACTAAAAGGAAGGTCATGATGTGGGGTATCTCCTTTAACATCTCATAAGAGATTATTGGTGATGCCATGGGCATGTCCTATGCTATCACAAAAGAGTTCAAAGATAAACATAAGAAACATGAGTCCTTGTAGTGCTTATTTCAAATCAATGACTTCATACAAACTAAGAAGAAAGGTTTTCTTTGCACTGACCTTCCAAGATACTGCCCTGATATCTTTCTTCAGGTCATAAGATACATGACTAAGGCAGGTAAGTACACCTTAATAAACTACTCCATTGGTGAAACGCAGGAAGAGGCCAATGATGATATTTTCAAGGGAACCCACTGAAGGTCATAGAAATCACACCATGCCAAGGCATCAAAAATTAAATCAAGCATCCCAATAAAGGATAGTTTTGCTATTGAAGACACCTGTAGGGCCCCTCTATTTAATTTATTTTATTTTAGTTTTTGTTTCTTGTTCTATTTTACTCCTTGTTTTAGTGTTTTTTTTTATCATCTTGACTGTGAATAGCCTATATAAAACTCTTGTATCTCACTCTTGTGGTTCTAGGTTGCTATAAAACCCGAGTTTATCTTATATATATATATAAATATTGATCCACTGTGATATTATTTACCAAGCAAAGATATCATATCAAGCGGTTGAAATCTTGATTATATATATATATATATATATATATATATATATATATATATATATATAAGGGTTGTAAATATTGATCCACTGTGATATTATTTACCAAGCAAAGATATCATATCAGGCGATTGAAATCTTGATAATCTTAATATTAATACATTTTGTGGATTTAAAACCTTGGATTATATAAGTTCAAACTATGTGAGTGTTTAAATGTTAAATTAGAGGTCGATTTGAAGAGTAAAATATAGACCATAACACTCAGTTCATTAATATTTTATGAGTATTAATATCTTATAATTAATTGTCAACATATTTTGGTAAATAAAGAAATTATAATAGTTGTTGAAATCTTATGAAGTCCTTGATTTGAATTATAAATAATTGTTGGCATTTACATATAATATTTATATATTATTGAAAATTTATGTGTGGAACATGCTATGAGTATATTAACATGTACAAGTGCATATACACATAAATTATATTAATACATTGGTATGTGTGGTTACATTTATAGTTTATTATCTATTAAAAACTAATTCATATATTTTTGAAGTAATGGATACTATGCATAAAACCTCCTAAAAATAAAAGAAGCTGATTAAGTGAAAAATTATATTTTTATGAGCATTATGATTTTTTAAATATAACTAGCAATTGAAATTGAGTAGTGTGTACATGAAACTGATGGACTATGACACTAGTACTTATTATAGAATGTATTATATTTGAATCTACTTGAAAAATAAAAATATATAGTCTAAATATATATTATACCTGGTTTGTATGAAATTTACTTGTTATATTTATTAATTATGTGACTAATAATATAGTGAAGATTCATTCATAAATTTGATATACTAACTATATGTATTTTATTATTTTTATATTTTACATGCTTTATACCTATTAGTAAGAAGTAATCTATATGAATATGATGGTTATATATATGTTAACCAAATCTTGAATTGTTGGTACTAAGTAGGT
This sequence comes from Torreya grandis, assembly GCA_037957365.1. Taxonomy (NCBI): domain Eukaryota; kingdom Viridiplantae; phylum Streptophyta; class Pinopsida; order Cupressales; family Taxaceae; genus Torreya; species Torreya grandis. The sequence continues at coordinate 589,058 of JARHVA010007583.1, forward strand.
AGTGAGATGGACTTAACTAAGTTACTAATATCATGATTACCAAATGAAAGTAATTTAATGAAGTAGTTGTATAAATTTTATTGATCATAGAGATTAATAACTATTAAAAAAATTGGTTAAAATAATTTTAGTTAGACATTGTCATTTCATATATATGATTTACATATTTATGTGATATCATGTTAAAATAGATTTTTTTATGATACAATTCATGTTCTTAAAAATCATAAAATACACAGGTACAAGCTTGTCTCTCTATATTATTGCATTATCACTATCCATGCATCTATGAAGGGAGGGTCATTCCCTGATAGGGAATTGTGCAGGGGTTTGACAGTCTGTGGTGGATGTGGAAAAGTGATCAGATGATGTTCTCTCTCCCCACAATAGTATTATTTAGGAGACTACACTTGAGATTGCCATAGATACTAGAGTTTGGGAATTCAATCTCCATTGAGCCATTTATATTTTATTTTTTATTTTATATTATAGTTATTATTATTGAGACATTATTTTTGATGAGATGTAATTATTTATTTATCTATACATTGAAAGTAGTGGTTTTATCATTGTAGTGGTTTTATCATTGTACTAGCTATGGCTGGGTATTTGTAATTATTTTCTATATTCATTTATGATGTGTTTCATCTTATGATAGTGATCAGTAATAGATAAATGTCACATACTTATTTTATAGTTAACATATATAGAATGTTATATCTATATCAACAATTACATTCTCATGGTGAAATCTAATGAAAGAATATGTTTCTTAATTCTTTTTAAAAAATTCACATTATTCTAGGTAGATTCTAGTGGGTATGTTATATTTATTATAAAGTTTTTTTAGTTATTAAAACCATATATAAGGAATATTATGTTTGTTTTACATAGTTTTATAAATGGAGATAAAAAAATTTAAAACATTTTCATATTTTTAAAATTATAAACTATATAATAACCTCTACCAAAATGTCTTAACCATAACCATAATTAGCATTTCAAATATTTTTTTATTTCAATTAAAGAACCATGCCAAGAAAATTATAATTATTACCTTACGATTATTGTGTCCTAGGTGGTTCTTGTGTGTGTGTGTGTGTGTGTGTGTACACACACACACACACACACACACACACACACACACACACACACACACATATTGATTCCATACTAGCAAGTACATGTCTCGTATAGTTTCCTAGCAAATTAGAACCATACATGCATAGTAACTATGGAAAATATGTGAGCCAAAATAGGACCTAGAATAATTTATAAGATGATTCAAAAAACACGTATAAAAAATTATATAAAATTTACGTTATTTTACTTATGTATATTTTCATTGAATTAACTATTTTAAAAATTAAAAAAACTTAATTATAGCCTTTTATCTATAAGTATCCTCTAAATATTTCCCTGCATAACATGTGCCTCTACTGAACTAGCTTCCCTTAAGACATGCTATACCTAATCAAGATTTGAGCTTCATTATCCTAGTTAATAATGAAATATCACCTTAGGATCATATTCAAACATTGAGCCTTTCTTTGAATAATGTCCAAACCATACCCCAATAATCTACAAAGAACAAGATGGATGCCATACAACTTATGGTGAAGAAGCTTAGTAATGAATTGTTAGGCCTTCAAAGGTAGATAAGTAAAAATGGTGGGGATAATTTCAATAGTAGTTTTTCCTACCAAAGACAGGAACACCCCTATAACCATTTCAATATCCAATCAGAGTCCTTACCCAAAAAGCTTCGTAAGATTAACATCTGCAAGATGGCACTCCTAAATTGGTGTCATGTGCATAACAAAACCCAACATGGTGAGTTGGATTGTATTAGGTTCTACAGTGCATTGAACTGAATGCAAATATAAATGGAATAATATGAGGTGGTCCTAAGAAACACCAATGCCACCAATCTATCTTATTTATATATCTCTTAAACATCCCTTAACACTAATATTATATTAGAGACCTTAGATTTTCCTAGACAAGAGGATAATGAGCAAGAAGAGGAAACAAATGAGGTGCATGATTTAAAATAATAATAGGAAAAAACTATGCCCTTAGGAGTTAAACATAACAACAACCTCTTACTATGTCCACTCCTCCTAAAAACGGTGCAACCCATCCTAATCCCATAACTAGAAATGATCCTCCACCTCTAAAATCTAATAACCTCAAACCCTTTGAAGAGATCATCCCACTCCTAAAAATACTAGGTATAACATAATATAGGACATGAGGAAGATCAAGGAAAACATCACATTGCATGAGCTTTCCCAGATCACTAAACAAAGATACCTCCTCATAAAGTCCCGGACAGACTAATCAATTCTTTCCAAGCCTAATACTATGCACACCAATGTGATGATACATAAAGACAAGGTAGAGGTTTATTCTTTCCTGCTCAAATTTATGTTGTATGAAAATAACTTACATAATTGTTTATTATACTCAAAATTATCAATAGATGTCATTCTTAATAGAATTTTTTAACTATTACGACTAAATCCTATTAAATTAGATAATATAATATTTCAACTAGACAATTTTGAGGTCAAGGTAGTAGGTAAGATGTTAAATGTCCACATAAAACTAGAATATGAACCCAAAGTCTAAGATTTTATATACATTTAAATGGTGGATATCCTAGAAGCTTAGAAGATGTTTCTTAGTAGGGATTGGCCTAAAACCCTAAATGGATATATGGGTACAAAATTCTCCCATATGTGGTTGTATTGGAGAGGCATGGCCAATGAAATCCATGTTGACATAAGGTGCAAGATGAAATATTTGATCATGGAATATAATGTTATCAATGATAAGATAAACATAGTATCCTCTGACATATGCATCTATAACCTATCTATAGAATGAGTGAAATACAAACTTGATAATAATTCTTAGTTGTTAGGCTTAAGGTCTATGTTATTTGATGGGGCCCATTACAAATAAGGTTTTGGTGTTGGGATCCTATTGATTGATACACAACGGAGATTACATTTATCTACCTATATGTTATAGTTATCTTGCATTAAAAACCTCATGGATTATGAAGCATTGATCTTAAGTATGTAGTTACCCCTAAAGTAAAATGTTAAATAGATAAAGGTATTTCAAGATTCTTAGTTAGTAATCAATAAGGTTAGAACTAAATCCAATTGTAAACTATCTTAATTAATATAATATAAAAATAGAGTGTGGGACTTCATGAGACATTTGATTAATTTAACATCATTCTTATCCCCAGAGGAGAGAACTAGGTTGTATATTCTCTAGCATCTTCGACTAAAAATCTAGCTCCTTTCGATGACTCAAAACTACAACACTTTTCTATGAAACTCATACCTTGCCTATTAGTCCTAGAAAGAGTTGAGAACTTCCATGTTTTTGATGATGATCACCATATAATATATTTTAAAAAGCATATATTGGGTCTTTAAAACTCAAATCATAAATGAGAAAGATAGAGATAACCCCCTTAGTAAGTAATGCAATGAAGACAATATTATGTACTTGAGAAAAAATGACATCCTTAAAATCATGATCATGTTAGAGAAAATGTATGATCTATATAAATATATACACATACTAGAGAGACCAAATTATGTTAACTAGTAATATTTCACCATCAACCTAAGGTTGACTGATCAAGACAAAAACATCCATATTGGTTCCAATTGTAACACAAAAGAAATAAAACATCTCAAAATATTACCTCTATGGTATAGAGATGTCATTTCCTAGAAACAAAAATATCTCAATGTCATTGATCCTAGTGTGATAACACACACCATATCGCTCAAAATAAAATTATAAAACCATTTAGGTAGAGGCAATAATCTCTAAACATAGTTCTAGATTCCCTTATCCATAAAGAGGTTCACAATATTCTCTCATATGGGATTATCTTCCCACTCTAACATTCCATATGGGTTGCTAACCTAGTTTTCATTCTTAAAAATAATGATTAAATTCAATTGTGTCAATTTTAAGAATTTTAAATGGTCCTATGATAAAGAAAACTATTCGTTGCCCTTCTTATATGAAGTGATTCATATGATAAGTGGACCCTAGATTACGTCCTTCCTAGATGAATTCTTAGGTTATAACTAGGTCCAGTTAAATCTTAAAGAGAGAATGAAAAATGTATGCATAATAAATTGGGGCACCTTCACTTACAAGAGTATGCCATTCAGTCTCATAAATGCAAGGACCACTTTTCAAATAGAAATGGACTTTACCTTTGAGAATTTGATTGACAAATCCATATATATTTATATGGACATCCTAACTATTTCATCTAAATTCAAATCTGATCATGTCCACCACCTAAAAAATATATTGAAAAGGTGCATAACGTACGCTATTTCTCTCAACCCAAATAAGAGTGTCTTTTCTATCATGTAAGGTAAGTTCCTCAGTCATGTTATCACCTAGGAAGATATTTATGTCAATACTAGACATGCTAATATAATTTCTAAAATACATATTCCTAACAACAAAAAATAATTAGAGTCATTTTTTACAATATTAAATTAGTGTGTAAGTTTATATTTAGTTTTGTTAATGTTGTTAATTCATTAAATGCAATATTGAAACATGAATTAAATATCGAATGGACCCTACAACCAATAAATACTTCCAGGACATCAAGGATGCCATTATGTAGGCACCGATAATGATTATCCTATACTAAATGAAGGACTTATACATTTAGTCTATTAATTCATATCATATCATAGTCTCAGTACCCACTCAAAAACTATATGAAAAAGAGAACCTAATAACCTTCATGAGCATAAAATTTAAGGATGTTAAGATAAATTAATACACCCTTGAAAAACACACCCATGCTTTGGTAAAGGCTATGTATAATTTATAGCATTATATCCTCAAAACTAAGATGCATGACATTTTTATTAACCCCACCATAAAGATTTTGTCATCAAAAAATGAGTTTGGAGAGCATATAGGTCGATTTATGGCCAAGTTTTAAGAGTATGGTCTAGAAGTCAAACCAATAAATTTGGTGAGAATTTGAGGTATCACTTAGTTTATTGATGAAATCGACCAAAGGATTATTATGGTGGAGTTGAACCATTCAAAAATATTCTGGCAAGACTATTCCTCTAATTATTCATTACCTAATTTATGGGAATCCTTCTCCAGGATTGATCTAAATGAAAAAGAGAGCCCTAATGATAAAGGCATCCCATTACATTATAAATAATAGGTGATATACCATAATAATTTTGAGGGCATATACCATAGGTGTCAATAAAATAAAAATAAAAAATAATTCATAACCAACTTTCATGAGAAATTGGACAACAATAAGCCCTTGTGAATGATAGCATCCCATAAGACCCTGTGAGTTGGATATTATTGGTCCACATCCTTCAGGTATTCCCATGCTCATGTTTACATCTTCTAAAAGTGACAATTTTTTTCCAAGAAGGAAATTAATGAATTAATACCCCCCAACATGTAATATAAGAGCATCCATTTACTCAATGAGGACTTGACTTTGAAAGAATCATTAACCCAAATTAAATAATAGGCTACAAGTTCATACTCATAGCTAATGATTATTCCACTAAATAGATAAATAAAATAATAAATAAGAATAACATGGATAAATAATTGATAAATTTCCTTAAAGATAACATAATCACATGGTTTGGTACTCTAACTTCACTATTTTGTGACAATCATCTTGCATTCCAATCGGTCAAAATCATTGAATCGGCTTATGACAATGGTATCACCCTTAAATTATCATAAAATTACTACTCATAAAGGAATGTATTAGTTGAGTCAACCAATAAGAACCTTATATATGTAATAAATAAATCTATATAAAATCAACCTAGGGACAAACATTTGTTGTTTAAATATGCACTTTGGGCGATTTGAAGAAGATATAAGCAAGCTCTTAAGAGTTCACCCTTTCTACTAGTATATGGTATAAATACAATATTTATAATGAATCTAAAACTTCCCACATACATGTTCATTAAATAACATATTGAGGACGATGGGGATATCTTCTCAAGGTTTTTGGATGTTATTCGAATGGAAGGCACATGGGAAAAATACCTGTAAGCATTTAGTAGACATCAAGACACTATCAGAAGATGGTTTGAAAAGAAGACAAAGATGAAATATTTTTTGGTATCTAAATTTGTCCTGCTATGATGAAAATCACACAAGAATAAATATTATCATTCCAAGCTAGAGCCACTTTGGATTGCCCCTTATTATATTTCTATGTTTTTTTAAGTAGAATGTTTATAGACTAAAATACCTCAAAGGGAATTATATCTTGTTACCTATGAATTATTAGTTCTTGAAACATTAATTATTAGCTATGACATCCATTGTGATCTTAAAATAATCAAGGTGAAGTCTAGTAATGTAACTATATATTAGATTTGTTTAGTTTTATATTAGTTTGCTTTTGTTCTATGTTTACTTTTTTCATGTGTTTGTCTCTTAGTTATTATCATTTATTACTTTGGTTAAGTTCATTTGTTCACCTTGTATTCAACATTTATTTTTGATTCCACATATTATTTTATCCATTTACCCAATAAATATAAAATCATCTGCATAATAATATTAAGAGTGATAATCAACTTTAGAAAATAAAGAAGACAAACACCAAACATTGGTCTCTACATCCTCATATTTGATCATTTCAAAGTTAGTCTGTGTATTCAAGATAAGATTAAAGAAGTGAAAACACAAAAAGTGAGCTTCTATTATTGAAAAAATTGATAGATGGAAAAACTTATTTCACAACAACTAGTAAGAAAAAGGACATTGACTCAAAATAGAATAGACAAATTGGGAAAAGTTTTATTTCTAATAAGTGGTTATCACTGCAGTTAAAAGGACATCAAAAGTTCACAACGAATTCATTAAATAAGTGAATAAATAAAATTTTGTGTATGTCAAATAAGTAGATCAACCATTAACCTTGGTTTCATTAGTTTCCAACCCTCACAAATAAAAAATAAATAAAAAATCAGAATTGAAAGAAGTATGAAATCTTAACAAAAACTCTTCCGAAGAAAGGGTGATTTAGGAAACCTCCATCACAAGATTTCCATCATAGCTAAAAATGGGTCAAGACCTCAACTGAAACCAAAAGAATCTATATTGGTGTTATAGATGCTTGGTTGTTATCATAGCAATTCCCAAGCCATCTTTTCCTTAGTTAATTTCCGCAAGAAAACATGTACCTTTCAGGAGTTCTAAACACTTGAGTCACCTCTAAACTTGATCATGGATTAAAAGAGAGATAAAATAAATGAAATGGATAAATCTCCACACAATATGATCTCTTGAAGGAATTATAACTAATTATGCTATATTTTGAAGCAATGTCAAGGGCCTCTATCTCTTCTGGTTCTATTAGAAGAACTTTCAACCACTTATCTACTTGTTAAAAATAGATGTCTATATTCTAGGTTCTCAACACTAAAAAATGTTTTCCAAGCATAGTCACCATTGTTTTGACCAACATGTCCCTTTTCATAGAATAAAATGGATCTTTACATCATGTAAAATTAGAAAATTATTGACTTTCTATCGAACCTAGTTTACTCCTAATTTTCCCATGACCTTGATGATACCATGTTTGTTCATGATTGAATATCTTTCGTAGCTATTTAATTTCGAAAAAAAATGATCCCATGTATTTATTTAAGTGTTATTTATACTTTGTTTATTTTTGGGGCACTAACTACTTCCTATATAAAATCCATAGTAGAAATATCTCAAAGTCTCAGACTCAGAGCCTTAGTCTAGGAGTCTAAGTTAGCACTCCTATGGAAGCCTTGGGTAGATAGGTAATAATATATTTTCTTAAGTGGTACTTCTAAATGAATTAACATTTTTATGATTTTTTCAAGACCTAGAGGTGTTATATCTATTACATCCTTGGCAGACTAAACTAATGAGGAGGTTCCATGTGTCTCCATGAAACTATAGGTGTCAAATATATCAGAGCCTTAGGAGGCCTAAACTAATGATGAGGTTAAATATGTCTTCATACACCTAGAGGTACATCAAAGTTGTCAGAGCACTAAGAGGCTAGAACCAATTATAAGAAACCATGTGTCTTCATCCACCTAGAGGTATTAGAGTTGTCATAGCCTTGAGAGGCTTGAAAAAATAAGGCACCACATATATCTATTCACCAAGAGGTGTTAGAGATTTTAAAGCCTCAAGAAGCACAAACTAGTTATAAAGAGACATGTGTAGTTTCATACACCCTGATGATAGAAGACTATGAAGAGAATTAAAAGATTCAAAAGGAGGTATATGAAATAATCATGACCTAATCACATATCACCATGCATGCTTTGTATGCTTAAATTGCCAGGTCATACAACTAGAGATTTAAAATCAAATATCTCCCCATCATACTTAATTGGAATATCAATTAGTGAGCCCACCACTCTCTAAGTGACATGTGGTCAATCTAATCAAAGTTTGCAGTGCTATGAAGGCTAAACTAGGTATGTGCCTACCATTGTCCTCATGTTTATTAATTCAGCTAAAGGAAATAATGATCTAATAGCTAGAGGACTCCTATTATTGCTAACTGATCTAAATGGGACTAGTGTTAAATTTTTGGAATTAATGCCAAATCAGAAATGGATAATTTAGAATTGCATGATGAACTTAGATTTTATTCCATGTAGCATGATCCCACTAAATTCATTACTATAAAAATATCATACATCACTATAATATTTCTTTGATATCTAGTTTACCATTATTAATTTTTAATTTATCAATCATTAAGAGCCCTTTGCCTTGAGTTTACTCTAAAGCATAAATAATATCCTTTGTATAATTTTGTGGCCAAAATCTTACACAGTCTAGAAATGGCCACCTTAACTTATAATTCTATATTGGATCCAAAGTTTTAGGACACCATTTTCATTCAAGGTGTCACCCAATTCAAACATTACAATGAGATATTAAAAACAATCTAGTAAATCTATAGACTAGACATTGATGATGAAGCTAATGATGATAATATCTAGTATGCATATGACCTAGTCACTATCATAACTTTGGAAATACACAAAACCATGGAAAAAATAGAATTAATTTCAACTATATACTTTTTTGGTTATATACTTATTTCTTTAGACTGAAATATGGATATTGTGTCCTCACCAAACACTAACTTCAAAATCATATATATCTATAGGCCCATGTTTAAGCAATATTACAACCTCTAGGAATACACAATTTCTAATGATAAATAACTAGTACATGCCTAGGATAAGACCCACAACATCTATGAGGTCATCAAAGACTAATATGAGGACACAAATAGGTAGTTCAACAAGGAATAAACTGATGGATACATGATCAAAACATTTTGAGAATGATTATGTAGTAGTATGTTGTTGCTAAATCAATTGTATGGGGTAAGCAATGTAGTGCACATAAATAAGTTATGGGTTCCCTGCTTAACATCATCATGAAATGAGAGGAAGTATTAGATTTGGGGAGCATAACCACATTCAATCTCACTTAGTATATGAATAGAACCTACACCAAAGGTAACTTTTACATGATTTCCTATATTATGGATGTCTATGCAACCCTAGACTTTAAGCACACAACATTACCTACATGGGTACCAATAGGATCTGTGGTACATATAGTGTTTTAAAAACTATATATTAGCCCCTTCTAGAATCACATCTGAGATATTTTTGAACATTTATATCACATTTTGTATAATGACATCAATGAGAGGTTGATGTTAAGTCCCTTAGAGAAGATGAGGGATTCACTCTAACCCATTAGAGTTTATCGGTACTAATGTATCATACTATAGTTAAGGTGTAATTTACTTTAGTACCCCATATATTAATACTATACATATTCCTAGACCACTTTGCAAAGTAAAAAATAGACTAGAAATTAGCCAAAAACATCTTGGGTTTCTACCTTAGTAGAAGATAAAGGTCATACCTAGCACTCCCCATGGTCATCAATCACCATGAATACAAAATAATGTAGGTAATGTAAGCAATGTACCAAAATAGAGATTTATTCAACCTAGGTAATGTCAAAGATATAAAGTGGGATCCTCAATGTTTTTTGTAAGATCATGTGGAGAGGTATAGGACATGTCTACCCATATGACACAATTACTTTTGTTCCAATGGTGATAAGTGTACATTTGCACTCCTATCTAATGAATTCAACCATTTTTTCTTTGTCTAGTGTCCTGATTACTCCTATGAATCATGTATCCAAATTATGGTCTTATTTGACCCCACTAATAGGGTTTTTAACATCAGTAAATCTTGGCCCATCCCTATTTGTTAGTTCAAATTATGGTAGAGACCAAATCATGATTTCTCCTATGTTCTTGATAGTCTATGTAATTAAAATTAACCCAAAAGTGTAAGTGGATCCTATGACCACTATTACCTCCACTCCTATAAATTCCGTCACTTTAACTATTCTAGCAATGATTGTAATGCCTATAAAAATTCCACTTGGGACTCTCCCTTTCAATTTGGATACACCACAAGTGAGATATCAGTAGAATTTTACTAAGTGGCTAAGGTTTATTTTACACCAGTTATCCCAACAACCTCTAGTAGCATATACAAATTATTCTTGGGTCCCCTATCAATAATGTAAGGTTCTTAAGGATTTGAATTTTACTAGACAATATCCTCCTTTACAGTAAACAAGTATCTATCAGACATAATTGGTCCCTAGGTATTTATGACCCCAAAATAATTATGGTCTTACCTATTCCCTTGGAATACCCATTTGGTAGTTCCTCCCTTCACTCCCATGTCACCACCTAAACCCTTAATTCCATTTCTCCCTTGACTTTCATAATTTCCACCTCAATCCATGCCTCCACCTTCCACTTTAGTTTCCATCACTCCTACTGCCTCATATTATACTACCTTAGGGACCATGATCAGGAAAGGATATATGGGTCCACTTGAGGCTTTAGGCTCACAAAGATAAAAAATGGTTTATCATGGGCACCCATAAATCCAATTAAATTTTTATAGGGAATCGAGTAGAATGAAGAGGGTTCTCAAAAGGACCATCATACAAAATGGGAGCCCTATCATTTGGATGAGATAGCCATAACTCTTCTCTCTCACAATGGAGAGTACTACTATAAGTGAATAAAATATTTTAGAAGACCTATTATCTATGATCAAGATAACTAACACGGTTAGAGATAAGTTAATGGAGGACCTCATGGACTAGATTAGGACCCTAGAGTTGTAGGTGAGGATCTCATTCCCAGTTGGTTTGCTTCCCAAGGTTAAAGAGGCTCTAGTAAATTTTTTGAATTGTTCAATAATGTGACTATATCCCATGCATATAAAAAAATGCTCTACCAAAGAGAACATGGATATCTAAATAGAATCCTTTTATTAGAAAAAAATTACAAGATGGTAGTAATCATCAACAAGGGGATGTTCCAAGAGATTACACTCATGCCTCTCACCAATCTAAATATTTATCAAACCTTCATAGGAGTTAAGAGGACATCATTTTAGTATTAGCTTAGGAAAATATAGGCCACCATCATGTCCTTAGAGAAGATCAAGGCATAAATCCTTTCATGCTTTATAAAGGTCATCATCATAATCCTCTTCCATGCAGATGACACCTTACTTAGTTTGGTTGAATTTGGTGTCCATCTCAACCACTTCAATGAAATAATGAAGATAAATGTGGAAAGAGCCAATAAATATGGAGCCAAGGTTATTTTAGATATTTATAGGCATTCAACCATGATAATTAACTAGGTTAATGAGGTGAAAGTCTAATTTGAATCCCTTATCAAATTTCAAGATAGATTATTAACTCAAGTAAAGGTGATTTTCAAAAATCCATTTTTCAATTGTACAAAACCTTACTAGGAAGGAAATTTTTTGGCACAACTTCTAGTATCTCAACAATACATCCCAAAGTATTTGGGAAGTGGTCTCCCATGAAGCTCGACTTGAATACCCTTATGATCCTAATAAATGGGTGCAATGTAAGAACCTTGGGCCCTTTCTCTCTTCCTTATCTTTTTTATGGGCATCATTTTAATGATTGAAACTATAATTTTTTTGGCCATGATGGATAAATGTGGGATATAATTTTATTTGGAGATAGGACCCATATATTTTCCTATATATGTTTTTTGTAGCTCTTTGTAAAGGTTGACAATTTTGTAAAAGAACACATGAAAGATTAATGCATAGTTTTATTTTCATCTCACTCTTTTCTTTCATGAATGACTTCTAATATTATATGGTATAATGTATGATATTGGTGATAAGAGATCAATTAAATGTCTTTATAAAATTTATATTATATTCAGGATGGATGGCATGCCATTATAATTAGTTTCTTTTCTCTTTCTATTTCATTTAGACTTTGTAACTCTATTTGAAACTATACAATGCTTATTAGGAGTTTATTCATAGAAAGAGTTATCAAAATTAATAATATATTATTTTACATTATCTCTTTTCACTATTTAGATGAATTTTTATCTCATTTCAAACTAGGCATATAGTAGTATAACTATAGTTGGGCATATACTCAGGTCTCAAGCACTGATGTTCTCCAACTTGATCAGATACCCTCCTTTTCTACCTTATCCCCTTTCTTTTTGATGCTTATTTTTTGTCAATAATTTTTATTTATTTTATAAATTGTGAAGTGAAGTTGTTCAAAGTAAAAAATCCATGAGTTACATAAAATAAGTGTGACATATCTTTGTGTTGGTGGGAAACATGAATTGAATATGTAGTGGTAGGATTGCATCTCGTGGAGATCTATTTCAAGAAAGTTACCTAATGAATACTAGTACCTACAACTCATGCCCTAGATTGTTTTGGAAGAAATACTAAAATGAGAGGATTAAAGTCCTTGAATTATCTCTTAAGCTTTCTCATTGTAGTTAACTCAATATATGTATTTGGGAGAATGAAGTCTTGGGATGAACAACAATATGCTATATAATTAAAGACAATGACGTTAATATTATCATCATGAAACACTTAAACTATGGGACCAACCATCCCACACCTTATAATGAAAAATTTCAGTCTAAGCCACCATTGAAAAAAAAATTAAGTGATATTAAGAAGGAATCTCAGAAAATAGTCAATGCAGTTTCATAACATCCTAATAGGATTGTCCTTTAGGATCTTCAATAAAAGGGATTTAAAAAATTATCATAATACACTTACAAAGTGTTACAAAAGTTAAGTGAAATATCATTTCTCTCCATCCACCTATGAAGATCAGTATGATAGATAAAATAGCTAAGGCTTTCAATTTTAATGCATGTTTTGATTGGCATATATGCACATAACATTCAAAAAATAGATGATTTGGTTTAAGACAAAATATAAAATAAAATAAAACTATTGAGGTCAATGATATTAACACATATAATAATGATTTGTTTGTAAATCCTAATGTTAATCTTAATTTTTTTTTATACCAATTTCCAAAACATGTGGAAAAATAAATGAAGACTAATAGGTTAACATGAATTATAAATTGCATCCTCCTCTAGATTATTATACTCATAAAGTTGAGGAGGATCATCTTATTGATTTATTTATTGGTGAAATTATGAATACACAAGTATAAATACTTAATATTTAATTTTAACTAAACATGAGATTATTAATGATTATTTTATCAATGTGTTTTTTTCATATCTACTTTCGCTCACTCACATTCTATACATAGTGTTATGGTGGATATCAGGTTAATTGAAAACATATACACTAATGCTTTTATTAATACTATTAGTTATTCACATAGAGACTTGGTTGATACAAAATATATATGGTAAAAGATTTTGGTGGGAAATAAAATAAAACCCTCCTCAAGACATTGTGTTACCACTTATGGTAGGGACTACAACTATTACCACATAGACCTTAGTCTTTAAAAATAGTAGTGCATTTGACATGGTATTAGGATGATAATATAAATCTAATATATATGTTATCTCATCTTCGATGAATATAGGATTAAATTATATCCATATAAAATTAGTTTTGACAATTCTTTGTGTTCCATATGAATATTGCATCTAGCTTGAGACATTTACTGATGTGCTTCAAAAATAACCTATTATAAACCTCTGTAGGTTCAACCTCCAAAACCAAATTAGATAAAAGTGACTAATTTTCCTTGATGATTGATGCTTCAATTTTTTTAATCAATTCAAGTTCACTAGACATTACCTAGTTTGTCACATCCTAAAAATCTTCACAAAAGCTTCCAGATCATGTTCATAAATAACACATACAATGGAGTCCATAGGTTATGATGACTAATATAGTTATACATTGTATACATGATCATATTGAATATGATGATGATAATGGATATTTTAAAACTCATGAGAGTTTATATGACTCAAACAATGATATGTGTGTTACTCCTTGCCCATGACATGTGACATTTACATTGATTGATCCAGGACCTACACTTGAGATTCCATTCAATGAGATCAAAGGTTAATTGGGAAACAAGTAGGGTTCTTATAGAATTAACTACTTAACAATGTCAATTTATAGCATTTTAAATAATATTACTAAATCCGTCTTCAAGGAAGAGAAGATTGAAGTTGATGATTTAATAAAAGGAAGATAAACCAAGGTCCTAAATAGTATTTTTAATACAAAAATGACATAAAGGGGGGTTAAATCAGCCAACATATAAAAGAAGAAATATAGAAAATAAAATAAAATGAAAATAATAATAAATATAAAATAATAATAATAATAATAATAATAATAATAATAATAATAATAATAATAATAATAATAATAATAATAATAATAATAATAATAATAATAATAATATATTAAAAATAATTACATTGAATGTAAATTTAAATTTAAATAAAATAAATTTATAAGTTGAAGTCCAAAAATACAATAGATTAATAAAATTAAAAAAAATGTAATATTCATTAGTATGAAACATAAATTTAATAGATATAAATAAAATAGTAATTAAATAAATTAAATATTGAGAACAAGAAAGAAATATAGAATAAAATAATAATTAAATTAAAATGATAAGGATATTGATAATGATAAAATAAAAATAAATGAAAATGATAAATAAATAAAATTAAAATAAAAATAATGATAAAAAATAAATAAAATAAATTAAATTAAAAATAAAATAATAATAAAATAGAAAGATAAAAATAAAAGGAAAAAATAAAATAAAATGAATAACTTGTCCATGCACATAAAATACTAAAGTAGAGGGAGAAATATCAAATTCGAGGAAATTTGGGAACAAGCAAACACCAGAACATAGGATGGGGTGAACATGCAGATTAGGGATGTCCATGAATGAATCAATTTAAATATGTCATGTTTCTTAAGGTTACGAGGCCATTATTTAAATTTTAATCATTTTTATGATCCTTTTATCTTTCCAATGACCTTCAAAAGCTAATATTTTGGAATCATCTAAATGCATGGATTATTTTATATTCATGGTTTGCCAACATTGATATCTTAATATTTACTTGATATAGTTCTTGAGCATGTTATTGTAACCTTTGTTTGAAAGGATATACTAATCTCACCTATATAGGGAATACTAAATTAGCATTATATCTTATAAATCCCTTTGTTAAACCTAGGTTCCCATGGATCCTTCATACTAATTTGGGAAATCCTAATGGTTTTTATAGGTTTGAAGTAGGTTTTGACACCATTTAGTCTAGTAATTATTGGTAATTTCTTTGTGCTACCTGAAACATATTGTAGGTAGGATTTTGTAGCTTCTAATTGTGTGTTGGTAATAAGGTGACCTTGGATTGTTTTATCTTTGTTTAAATATTTTTTGATATTCAACTATTGATACCCATTTTTATTCAAAGCCTTTTTTAGATGTCTATCCTCATTTCTTAAGTTCCCACAATCAAATATTTTTAGGGATATTATGTATAAAGTATTTGTAAATACTTTTTTAGATTGGTGATGATGGGAATTGACTCTGATATCAAATTTTGTGTGTTTTATTTATATAAAATTGTTTATATAAGGTTTCAACAGCTCTTTTCATGATAATCATATAAAGGAGAGGAAGAAAATAGTTATCCAAAACATTCATGTGCAAATACTATTTTATTAATTATATATAACCTTAATAATGTAAAGCTAGAAAATAGATATCATGGATGTCTTTTAATCTTCTATAATTTCCCATTTTTAAAGGCTTGTATACACACCATCTGTCTATGCATAATCAATTATCTTTTAGTCTAAAATATGTTATTCTAATGACTCAGACCTTTTATCTTATCTATAATGTTTTGAATTTTCTTATCTTCCATCTTTGCATGTTTTAGACATATACCTATTTTCCATCTACCCCAACACTTAAATGTCCCATTCATACACTTATGTCAATGCAAGTGTCCAACCCTAACATAAGTTTCTGGTGACCTAAAGTCATGTAATTCACTAATGAAATGTATTCGTATGGTCAACCTAAGAGATTTAATGTGATATATTATCCAAGGGAATTAGTATAAATATAATAACAACCTTCATTCATTCCTCACCTAGAAACTTATTACCTGCACCCAAGGCAACTTACAAAAAACTTTCTATCAAGCACTCAGGTGAGAAAACCTTTGAAATTTTATTTTATTTCCATATAAGTCATAGGGACATAAAATTTATGGGTGTAAAGTATTTAAGTATCACTCCATGAGACACATTTTAAAATTTACAAGATAGCTCACTATTGTACTTGAATACCACACATTACATGATTTGCACACAAGCCAACACATAGGGTATAACTACATATTCTGAGGCCCTCTTCTAAATATTGGATATTAGGTAGTGCTCATTGAAAATGGGGTATTTTGGGAGGGAATTATAGACAAAATGTTGTAATTAATCATTTATTCCCATAGCTAATATGAATATGAAGAAATATGATTTTGATATTTGTTAAGGAGCGATATTCTATGGCCCATATCTGAATGCACCATACTGAAGGCAACATAGAATGCAAAAGAATACATGTGATAACATCTTATTTCAAAAATTATTCGATATTGGACACTTGAATCTAAGTTATAAATTAGATTCAACATAACCACCTAGGTTGATGCAAGTGTCCATAGTTACAGAGGCATAATTTGTAGAATCAAGTGATTGTTCTAAAATATAGATGTAGTCCACTTTCATCCTTATTCGAGATGTAGATTTGTATTATAATCAAAACCAAATAATTCTATTTTATTCATTTCAATATATAACATAGTTATAATTTTTATTCTTAGCATCTTAGTATAATAAAATCAATATATGTTTATCTAAGTTATGAAAATAATTGGCCTACTCTAGAGATATTATACCATCCTTATGGCCTAGGCTATCTCTTACTCCTTTAACCGTAGATTCCTCTTAATATATATTTTAAGGTGAAAAAACATGGTGATATTAATATTATTATATCATGATTTTAAATGAGTTAGGAATTTCATAAAAGTGTTCACACCATGTGACCATTACATATTTTTATCATCTACAAATCGATACCACCAATTAAGTTTCAAAGGTGAGGAATAAATTACATTTTTATCATATATTTCCATTAATATATTATAAATAATATCGGAAAGATTATATCCCATTGATATGCACTTTGTTTGTTCATAAGGATCACCTTGAAAACTGGAATATGTAGATATGAGGTAAATCTCAACTAACTTGGTAGTTTCTTGATATTTTTCTCTAAAAATTTCTAAGGTCTCATCTAATGTTTTTTTTTTGAAGAGAGATAATACATAAAATATTACAAAAATTTCATTATAATTTATTTTTTAATTGGTCATAATATTAACAAAATCATTTAGAGTCTTTAATGAAGGAGAGAGTATTGCCTATTAATGTTTTTAATGTATTTTATAAGTAACTTTCAATATCACAAGTTTGCGAACTAATAGTATCCTTAATGGGTTGGATGGAAGTGAAAAGTATTTGAATTTTGGGCAGGCCATAGATTCAATATATGAAAGTGTATTTCAGAACTAGATTTCTTTTCGAATCAATTTTAAAGGATGAACTTTTGATCAAGTTTATAACATCTCTAGTCACATTTTTTAGGGGATGTTTTTTATAACCCTATAACTACCATTTTTATTAATACGGCCTCTCATTATATCAAGGTACTCATTATATCAAGGTAGGATTCCATGTCCATAATGAATTTTGAGTTTACTTTATCCATTTTTAAGATGATATATTTATTATAATTTAGTTGCTTAAGTGTAATTCTTTTATTTTTTTATAGTGGTTCCCCTGGGGGGATTATCTTTACAGAGAGTAACATAAGAG
>JARHVA010007583.1:615000-647500 GCA_037957365.1 Torreya grandis
ATTTTCGTTGATTATATAAACCACTATATCCTTTAGATCTTGAAGTAAATTTACTTTGGAACATCAACAAGATTTCATAATCACCACATGATGTTAATAGTGGATTTTACAGGTTAGTTTCTAGTTTCTATGAGTTAGAAACCTAATTTATATGGGTCATATAACAATTTTTACATGTTGCACAAATGATTTGATATAAGTAAAATAATTGTTATGGGCTATATAAAATATCTACAGGCTGAAAACCAAATGTTACATATTTCAAAATAGATGTCATGGGTTGCACCCAAAAGATACTACATGTTTTCAAAAACTTTATAGGTTCACTTCCTCTAATGGTTGATAATATGAAAACCTTAAAATAATTGTGTTTTTAATTATTTATTAGCAATAACATAAACAATAAATCTATTAAATCATATTGGTATATATAAATATAACTAGTTTTAACCAAAACAATGCACATATATATTATTCATATAATATGTACATATATAGACATAGTGTAGGTCATAATTTTGAATAAAAATGTGGTAATGTATTTAAAAAAAATATTAAGAATAAACATGAGGTAATGTTAAAGACAATATTAAAAATCCTATGATTCATTATCACACAAAATTCCAAGGGTCACATACAAGGGACATGAAGATGTCAAAAAAAAAGCCAAAGGCCACATGCAAGGGACATAAATATGTCATAAAAAAGGCCAAGGGTCTAAACACTATATAAAATTACAAAATGTTCTATAATTAAATATATTAAAAACATAAATGAAGCATATAACAAGTAAATACTAATCTACACATACACATGTATCAATGTAATGTCATATTATAATAACACATCCATTTAGAACTATTTTAGGTATGAGTAACTTGAAATACATGTGTAAACAATTTAGATAGCCTAATATAGTATAAAGGTCATAGAAATATCTATCATGTGATAGTGAAACCTATGGAATAGTATTCTCTTAGTATTGGGATGGCCATTTAGTAGAGGAAAGTCCAACATCTATATGTGCAAGTGTAACATGTATGGCCTGCATTACACTCATATGCTATGAAATGCATTTTTTGTATGAAAATAATATTTCATATATGAGACATGTGATAAATAACATGAAAAATAGTTTAATCTAGTTATCCTTTTGTTGTTATATCATATTTTTTATTTAATATTTTAATGTTTTTAAAATATTAAATTATTTTAATTTTTGTATTTTTGAAGTATATGTGCTTTAAGAAGTTTTATCTAATGATAATATAAATTGGAAAACCATGTAAAGTGCCTTCATAATATAGAGTAAGGATCACCTATTATGAATGAAACATATATACACTTAATATTTTCATCTTTATCATTTATTGATAGTTTCTTTTATAGAGACTTGTTGGAGCATCAATCTCCATTAGTGCAAAAGTTAAAGGGTGAGCCAAAATTGGAGAGAGATTGGATCATGGTAATTTTTTAGATATGTGTTCCTTAATATAGCATTCATACCTCATATTATGTCTCCCTAAAATCCTAAAACACTGAAACATGGCTAAGTCTAAAATCTATTATGACCCTCCAAAACCTAGAATTTGCATTATAACTCTTAAAGGTCAAAAAACACTATCAAACATTCCAAAAGTAAATATGTGTGTGTGTGTGTGTGCGCGCGCGCATGCGCGCGCACGTGCATGCATGCATGCATGCATGCATGTTTTTCCTACATCAACACCTATATGTTTCTTTCCTATCTCATAATTCTATTCATACTTGCAACCAGCTTCTATTTATACTGTATCGACTAAGATGATATAGTTTTTTATCTATAATATATTTTATAATATATACACCAAGATGATATAATATGTTTCGTACATATATTTTGATGAAATTTATATATCTAGTTAATATACTTTTGATTCTTCCCAAATATATTAATCAAGTTGAGATAGTTCTTATTCAGCTAATATCTCATTTAACTAGACTAGCTTGGCTGATATTGTCAACTTAGAATCAAGTGTTAGTTTGGCTATTTAAAAATCTCTTTCTCTCTCTCTCTCTCTCTCTCTCTCTCTCTCTCTCTCTCTCTCTCTCTCTCTCTCTCTCTCTCTCTCTCTCTCTCTCTCTCTCTCTCTCTCTCTCTCTCTCCCTCTCTCCCCCCCCCCCCCCCCTCTCTCTCTCTCTCTCTCTCTCTCTCTCTCTCTCTCTCACACACACACACACACACACACACACACACACACACACACACGTAACGTATTTTATTCCAAACACATCATATCACACTCATCATATCTTCTTGCACTCACATTGCTACTCCTAAATAGTATTTTGTAGAATTAAGAGTAGAGTATTATCAGGGAGGTCTAGTATTATTTATGGTAACTAAATCTCAATAAAATGAGTTTAACCAATAATGTTTCATAATATTTGGATAATGTAACTAAGAATTTCTATGTTTTATTCATTAATTTGAAGTCTTCAACCTAAAACATATATTTCAAAGTGCCACTGGAGCCTAAAGTGGATATTGAAGCATCAATGGGTCCACCCCATGGTAATTATTTATATCCCTAAAATATTTCATTTATAACCTTATTATATTATATATCATTTTATTTTTTTCATTATGGGCGTATGTGCTTGTATTCCTTTTATACCTTCCCTATTTAAAATAAGTTGGTATAGACATGGAATTGATTAGACTTTCCATTAATCACTTTAAGTTGCATCGATGGGTCCACCCCATGGTAATTATTTCTATCCCTAAAATATTTCATTTATAACCTTATTATATTAGATATCATTTTATTTATTTCATTGTGGACATATGTCTCTTTACTCATTTTAGGCCTTCCCTATAACAAATAAGTTGGTTGATCAAAAATTGGGTTCTAATAGTGGTTTTAATTCAAAGTTTCAATGGTGGCACACTATAGAGCTCTTTGAGAACTTTCTAGTGCATTTTTTAGAATGTAAATATGAGTTCAGAAGCTCTTGTTATGGCCATTCAAAGATGGTCGATAAATGTCATGAGATTGCTTGAAGCAATGTGACATGTGGCATGTGTTTAAATGTTGTTTAGACATTTCACACAAGGACCTATCAGAGGTTGACACTTGGCAGATTGAAAAGTTTTGAAAAAGTGGTTTGATGTTTTACTCTAGTCTTTGATAGTAGTTCATCGAGCAAAAGGGCCCCATTATTGGCTCGATTGGGGCCCTCAACGAGGGTTGGCACACTAATTTAGAGGGGTGCCTTGGCCTATTTGATGATTATGCCACATCATCAACATGCCACATCACTATAGTGACTCATCTTGCCATGTCACAAGTGACTCATCTTGCAATGTCACATTTTATGCCAAGTGGAGTTAAGTGACTAAGCTCATGAGATAAGTTCATTGATCGAGCCATATGGTGAGTCATTTAGAGAGCTCAATGACTTAGTGGTCCAATGTGAGTTCAAAGGATAGTTCATTGACATGAAGCTCGAGCAAGGTGGCGAGCCCGAGGAAGATCAGTTTGAGGGAGTAGGATGAAGCTCTTTGGTGAGTCTGTAGGGTCTTATGGTGGGTCATGTGGCGAGCCCTTGAAGGAAAGACCAAGTTAAAGGAGTCTTATGTGGTCAAATCCACATGATAAGTGGGTAGTCAAAGGCTTTTTAAAGCCTAGTCCTATCTTCAAATCATTGCATGTGGGATAAACCCATGGTGGAAATGGTGGTCGAAGGATTTGATAAGCCTTGCTTAATTATCTCGACCCACACATGTGGCATAATGCAATATGGATTCTGTGGAGATCCCTAAACCCATGGATTTGAACCCCTCACCTTGTGGTAAAAATGTTGGAGGCTTAGCCATTTTTGAACTGAGTATAAAGTCATGAATTTCTATTTAAAATGCATAAATTTTTTTACTGTGTTTTTAATTTTAATAGGCTGAGACCATGTAAAATATTTGGTAAGCTTATTTTAATGGATTTTTATCCATTCTCAAGCCATAATACACAGTCTTAATACTCTTTTTAGCCAATTTGCATATTAGGGGAGTATTTTTCAAACCTTAGAGGAGATTTTTAGGACTTTTGGAGTGACTTTGTAGGTGTTTATTAAGACTCATGAAATTTGAAGGTGCCGAGCTTGAATCAGTCACGTTGATGGTGAATTTTGCATTAAGATATTAGCTTCTAGGAAATTTGATTTTTATTTCTAAGTGTTTGAAGTACCTTTAATGGAAATGGTCCACTCCTTTGGTGAACTCGGAGATGTAGGTGTCAATTGTTGAGCCAAACTCCGTTAACACATTTTGTGTTTTTGGTAATTGTCATTTGATGCATGTTATTATTTTAGTTTGTTGATTTGATTTTAATTAGTAAATGAACTCATGAAATTGATTCAAATTTTGATAATTATAACATAATGTTATTAAAAGTGGTTAAATGTTGAATGAGAGTACAAGTCAAAGACAATTTCAATCCATTTTTTTTAAACTATGTTTTCTGCTAACTCCTATCATTTTTTTCAAGTTCTATTAAAATTTTCAAGAATTTAAATGATTAATAAAGGGAGTTATTAAAATATCTAGAAAAATTATTTGCACTTCAATTTTAGGTGTAGAATTTTTAGATCAAGTTGGTATCAAAGCATTTAGAATGCAGGGTTTACTTCTAGTTGTGTGCTGACAGTTGCTTCTAGAATAGTTGGATTATTGGTTTGTAGATTGATTATATTGTAGTGTGCAATGTAGAATCAGTTATTTGTAGGAAACCATGGGAAAGTTGTCATTGATTGAGGCCATCAAAGATGAAAATGCAATCTTGAGATGCCAGAAATTTGCACTTGAATTGCAAGTGGCAAAGTTAAATCCTTCTACTTTAGATACAAAAACTATGACTGAGTGCACTGTAAGTTTTTCACCACAAGAATCTTCATCTTCTTTTACCATTTCAGATTCAGATTCTAGTAATATTGTTTTTGGTGATTTTAAAAGATTACTAAGGGCATATGATCTAAATTGTTGTTTAAAATGGGTTATAATGGAGGACTTGGTAGAGATATCTAAGGTATAACTAACCCAATTTAGGTTGAGTGTAGACATTTTCATGTAGGTTTGGGTTACACTAGTGTGTAGGTGGATGATGGAGAAGTTTATTCTATGGATAAAGGAAAATGAGCTTCCAATAATGAAGGTTCTAGGCCACTAGTTCAAAAGTGTAAAGGTAACAGATATTGAGATTCCACCTCCTAATTCTTACACTAAATATTCTGATCTAGTTGATAATTTTAAGAAGTTTGGATATAATGTACAAAAGATAATGCAATCATTTCCATGCACTTTTTGTGGGATGAATGACCATAGTGCTAAGACTTGTTGGAAATGAAATTTTTTTTCAAGTAGATTGCATGTTTGAAAGACCATTCTCATGTTAAGTTGGGAATTGGCAAAAGGGGACCCTCACCTAAGAAGGATGTTTAAACTCATTGTAAAGTTAGTGGACATAGGATTGATAGATGTTTTAAGCTTCATTCATCTTCACATTAAAGTAATATTAAAACTAAGATGATTTATAAACCTCTCGCTAAGGTTAATGAAGCTAATTCAATCCATAATGTAGTTGACAATACAACCTAGGATAAGGTAAAACCTACAAGTGAAAATCCATTTAAGAGGTTAAGTCAACAATTTTTTAAATTACATATGGCAAAGCCTAAATTGATAAAGTATGCAATTGATAATGAATCCACAAAGATAATCAATTTCACTAGGAAGAAAGAATTGATTAAGTGGATTATCACTACATTATTTTCAAAAAACATGGTAAGAATTCACCTAAGGGAATAAACAAGTTTTGATATATGTAGATTAGAGTTTGTGGGAACACTTCGAGACAGGTTTACCATATGAAAATTTTCAATTCTCACTTTTTGATAACTCTAAGTTTTTGATCTCCAGAATATACTATATGGGTAGTCTAATAATGGATAAGACATTAACTCATTTGAAACATTTGGGGATATAGCAGAGTGATGTTGTGAGTTATTTCCTTACATCATTTGATAGTTAGACTCCTATTTTGAATGTATCTATTTTAGCACAGAGATGTTTAGATGCATTTTTTAAGACCCTTTGGGCATGTTTAGATGATAGGAAACATACACTTTTGGTTGTTTGCATTTTCCTTATAATTTTAAGTCCCATTCAGGGCAATACATTTTTACATGCCTAAAACATTAATTTTATGTTTTCAGCATTATAAACTTGTCTTGTAGTTACATTGGGAGTTGTTTCAATTTTTGGCAATTCACCGCTTTATAGGATGTGACATTCTGGGCAGGTAGTTTGATATGTTGTAATCACTTTTGTAGTTATAGATTCACTTACTCATTCCTTTTGGATTAGGCATTTTAATGAAATTATTATATATCTCTTGCTATGATTGGATTCTATTTTCATGGATGCAGTATACTAGTTTGCAGTTTTAGGGGATATTGGACTTTTGGAGACCAAAAGCCCTCCATTAGGGAGGAGTGATAAAAAATTGGGTTCTAATAATGGTTCCAATTTAGATTTTTAGTGGTGGCACACTATATAACTCTTTGAGAGCTTTTTAGTGCATTTTTTGGAATGTAAATATGAGTTTGGAAGCCCCTGTTATGGCCATTTGAAGATGGTCGATAAATGTCACGAGATTACTTGAAGAAATGTGACATGTGGAATGTGTTTCAATGTTGTTTAGACATTTAGCACAAGGAATTATTAGAGGTTGACACTTGGCAGATTGAATTTTTTTAAAAAAGTGGTTCGATGTTTTACTTTGGTCTTTGATAGCGGTTCATCGAGCAAAAGGGCCCCATTATTAGCTCGATGGGGGCCCTTAGTGAGGGTTGGTACAATCATTTGGAGGGGTGACTTGGCCTCCTTGATGATTATGCCACATCATCAACATGCCACATCACTATAGTGACTCATCTTGCCATGTCACAATGACTCATCTTGCCATTTCACATTTTATGCCAAGTGGAGTTAAGTGACTAAGCTCATGAGATAAGTTCATTGATTGAGCCATATGGCAAGTCATTTAGAGAGCTCAATGAATCAATGGTCCAAGGTGAGTTTGAAGGATATTTCATTGCCATGAAGCCTGAGCAAGGTGGCGAGCCTGTGGAAGATCTATTTGAGGGAGTAGGATATAGCTCTTTGGCGAGTCCATAGGGTCTTATGGTGGGTCATGTGGTGAGCCCTTGAAGGAAATACCAAGCTCAAGGATTCTTATGTGGCCGAAGCCATATGATAAGTGGGTGATCAAAGGCTTTTCAAGGCCTAGTCCTATCCCAAAATCATTGTATGTGGGATAAACCCACATTGAAAATGGCAGTCGAAGGCTTTGATAAGCCTTGCTTAATACTCTTGACCCACACATGTGGAATAATGCAAGATGGATTCTATGGAGATGCCTAAATCCATGGATTTGAACCCCTCACCTTATGGCAAAAAGGTTGGAGGCTTAGCCATTAAGCTACAGGTTTCAAACTGAGTATAAAGTCATGAATTTCTATTTAAAATGCATAAAATTTTTACTGTGTTTTTAATTTTAATAGTTTGAGACCTTGTAAAAGCTTTCGTAAGCTTATGTTAATGGATTTTTATCCATTCTCGGGCCATAATACATAGTCTTAATACTCTGTTTATCTAGTTTTCATATTGGAAGAGTATTTTTCAAACCTTAAAGGATATTTTTAGGACTTTTAGAGTGACTTTGCAGGTGTTTATGAAGACTTGCAAAATTTGAAGGTGTCGGACTTGAATCAGTCACGGTGAAGGTGAATTTTTCATTGAGATAGCAGCTTGCAAGAAAGTTGATTTTTATTTCTAGGTGTTTGAATCACCTGTAATGGAAATATTCCACTCCTTTGATGAACCCAGAGATGTAGGTGTCAATTGTTGAGCCAAACTCTATTAACATGTTCTGTGTTTTTGGTAATTTTCATTTGATGCATGTTATTGTTTCAGTTTGCTAACTTGATTTTAATTAGTAAATGAACTCATGAAAGTGATTCAAATTTTTATAATTATAACATAACATTATTAAAAATGGTTAAATGTTGAATGAAAGTACAAGTCACAAATAATTTCAATCCATTTTTTTTAAAACTATGTTTTCCTCTAATTTCTATCATTTTTTTCAAGTTCTGTTGAAATTTTCAAGAATTTAAATGATTAATAAAGGGAGTTATTAAAATATCAAGAAAAAATATTTGCAATTCAATTTAATGTGTAGAGTTTTTGGATCATTGGTGTAGACATAGGATTTCATAGACTTTTCATTAATCACTTTAGGTTGAATAGACCCCCATTTGGTTGACCATTCACCAAATCCATTTAAAATTATTCTATGCCATCCTTTATTTTAGTTTTTACCATCTTTATAGTAATTAATTTTCTTATATATTTACAAACATATTTTATAGCCATTTACCTTTTGTTGAGGTCTAGTGAGAGCTACATCCTTGTGTCATAGGATTAGGATTTGAAACCATTTCCTCTTGATATTCATGTTGTAGGTTATCCTATGATATATATATGGAATTCATAGGTCCTTAGAAAAACATCTAAGTATCACACGATCTATTTTATTAACATTATTTAAGTCCCAATCTATTGAGATATGATACTTGTAGGTTAATCCTATCATGTGAATACATTCTTATGAACCCAATGTAAATAATGCCCTACCCTTGGTTGGATATTCCACGCATTTCCAAATATTCATTCTTAGATATCTAAATTTTATAAACATATCTAGTCAAATTATTAGTTACGCTTATTATTATTTCCATCATATTAAAATAATGTTCCCCTTTAGGGTCTTTTTATCGATCTTCAACCCAATTAGATTTCATATGGGTTTCTCCTTTATCCCTCCCACCTCCACCCTTTAGGATAACTCCTTAGGGTAAATTTTCACTCAATATCAATCTTGATCTATCCCATACCATATGATAGATCTAAAAATTCCTTAAAGGAAAATATCATGATGCTTATACTACCCATACACCTTATATAAATTTTAATCCTTCCAAACATATAAGTTGTAAACTCATCAACAAATCCACATCAATGGTCGGAACATCACATTATGTTTCACCTATTAAAACCAATGTTCACAATCCTCTTGTTACACCAATAATAATAACACTAAGTATTAACACATAATAATATAACATGGTTCAAATATATTTAACTTTATAACTAAGATATCCTAAGAAACTTATTAAAAATCTTTAAAATAATATCATTTATACCCAACATAAAAATGGGAGTCTTAGTCCTATCAATCCATTTACTATGATAGATGGGGAAAATAATAATCATACTCCATTTAAAACCAATGTTTGGAATCCTCCCCTATTATTAATCATTATACCAATAATCTTAACAATTAAAATCAAAATATGCCTCTAGATCCATCACAATTCCTTGCACAAATGGTCTAAAAATGAGCTTTATGTAATCTTCTATTAGCAATAAAATTCTCCAAATTAAAAAAATGCATTTTTCAAATATATATTCAACCTCCTAAATTCATCATGAATCAACCAAATCATAATTATTTCCTCATCCACTTATAGATTCAAATTGAAACACTATTCAACATCTACTTTAAGAAAAAAATCTTTAAAATATTCAAAATAAACATCTCAATCCCTTCTAAGTGTCTAAATATATTGGAATACTTTCTCCAACCATCACATACAACATGAATAACAAAACCACCTCACATACAACACGACATGTGAATTGGACCAAACTTGTAAATTTTAAATAAAAAGATATGTAGTAAGATGTTATGGGAACATGACACATGGAATATTGACAAGTGGAATTATTTGTTGATCCCAAAATTCCTAATGGATAGATTCTATTGCAATTGGGTATGGATACATGTGAATAAGTGTGATTATATAAAAATAAGTGAAAATAAATACAAAATGGTTTAGAGACAACATGTCAAACATATAAACCAAGATTAAATCTTCTTAAAGGATATTTTATTAAATAAAAGTTTTCCAACCCTATTGAGCCATTTTTTCTAGTTGATGTCAATAGTATAATATGAGTTTAGGTATAAAGATAAAATCATATGATTTCTGCACTAAATCACTTAAAACATGATATTAGAAATTGATGAAAGAAACAAGAATCATTACGTACTATATTGACTAAAACATAATATGAAATATCAAACATTTTTTTGAATTTAATCACAATAAACATGATCTTGGTAACATAAATACATCTAAATCAAGGTGGGTCAAAATTTCAAAATAAATGGGGCATGTTGGCCCAAATAGTGTCATAATATTTTTTGTATACAACTAACAATACTTAGGTCTTCTTACATTTAAATTCTTCAACCCAAAACATCTCTTGAAAAGTTCCACTTGAATTAAAAGGGGAGATTGAGGCATCGAAAAGTCCACCCCAAGATAAATATTTCTATCCCTACAATATTTCATGTATTTAATTTATAAATTACATATTTATTTATTTATTTATAATATTTTGTATTTATGTGTGTGCATCCTTGATTAGGCATTCCTTATACCAAATAAGCTAGTATAGAAATAAGATTGCTTAAATTTCCTATAATCACTTTAGGTTTCATAGACCCTCATTTGATTAGCCATTGCATCTGGTTAAATATCATGTTTACAAAAATGGATTACTATCCTATTCTTGGAGGGATCTATTTCAAGTTTGGTGTTTTATTCCTATAGAATCTAAATTCATGATTTTGTCTGCATGTTTGTATTCCTATCCATAGAAGCATTTCATGGATGAGATTTGAAAGGCTATTATATATATACCCACCCTCAGAGATAAAAATATCAACAAATTTGGCCAATTTATTTACAGATGTGTAAATTTCAAAAAATTTAAAGAGAAGAGTGAGAAAATGTGTTCACAGATGGTCTAGGCTATTCATCATGGCAACTTAGTTTAGAACTACCTTCCCTAGTGGGGTTACCTTCAAAAACTTGTATATGGCATTTTCACCCATGCTAGTTATGTACTCTAATAGAGGTGGTGGATCTATGATTATATATCCATCAAATGACATTCTTCCCTCAGTTAGTAAGGATGCCAATGATTACTGTTTCTTCTATTGTTGTAAAGGTTAATTAGTCTAATTCCACTCTAATACAAAGTGTTTTTGTGAAATGAACCCATAGAAGCTCATGCATCTAAATGCATGGAGCTATAAATAAATAAATAAAAGTAACATATCATGCATTTGAACAATAATTTAAAAATAAACTATAAGTTAAAAATAAGTTTAATCCACATTTATTAAAAATAAAACTTAAAACTATGCCTCTATAACTACTATTCATTGTTGTTCATTTATCATGCACCAATGCATGTCATCAATCTCCCCTGCACGAGCAATGTGGATGAGTCCCAATGGATTCCTTAAGGCAACAAAACTAGTTGTAGGTAGAGCTTTGGTAAAAATATCAAAAAATTACTTATATGTGGGGCAAAACTATAATTCCATTATCCCATCTTGAACCAAATCTCATGTGAAGTGATGTCTTATCTAAATGTGCTTTGATCTAGCATGAAGCACATGATTTTTTTTCATTTGAATGGTACTAATATTATCGCAATAGATAGTTTTTGGTCCTAAATTAATCGTTGATATTCTAAAATCCTTTGAATCTACATGGCTTGATAACTGGCAGTTATTGCTACATTATATTCTGATTATATGGAAGAGAGAACCACGGTTTCTTGATTTTTACTACTCCATGAGTCAAATTTAGAACCAAGTGAGAATACATAACCAGATGTAGATTTTGTATCATCAATTGAACTAGGCCAATCAAATTCTATGTATCTAACTAGCTTAAATTTCTTAGTGGAAGAGTACTGAATGCCAAAATTTTGTGTACCACTCACATACCTTAAGATTATTTTTGTAGCATGCCAATGAGAGTCATGTGGATCCTACAGGAACCAAGAGATGAAACTCACAATATACACAATATCAGGTATCATTGTAGTGAGGTACATAAGACTCCCTACCAAACTTCTATATAAAGTAGCATCCACTTTGGATCTTGCATCCTCCTTGGTTAATTTTTCACCCAGGGCTACATGGGTTGCAACTATTGTGCATGACATCATTATAAACCATTTAAATAAATAAACCACATACTTGGTTTGATAAATGGATATACCTTAAGGTTGTTGTTGCATCTCCACTCCAAAAAAATAATACATGAGTCCTAGATCTGACATCTCAAATTCTTGTTTCATTTCTACTTGAAATTTCTCCATGAGAGATGGGCTATTACTTGCATAAATAAGATCATCAACATAAAGGAAAAAAAATGAGAATATCATTACCAAAATGTTAGATATAGAGGGTTGGCTTTGAATGTCTTATTTTAAAACCCTTCTACAAGAAATAACTATCAATCCTTGCATACCACACTTGAGGAGCTTTCTTCAACCCATAAAGTGATTTTTACAACTTGTATAGCAACTATTATTTACCTAGAATTTCACAGCCCATGGGTTGTTCCACATAGACTTCCTCGTCTATACAACCATTAAGGAAGGTTGATTTTACTTCCATCTAATATACTGGCCACTTATGTTGTGCATCAATAGCTAATAAAATCTTGATTGTATCAAGTTTTTCAATTGGAGCAAATGTTTTTGAATTATCTACTCTAGGTGTTTGTGCAAATCCCTTGGTAACTAGTCTTGCCTTGTGTATTTTCATAGAACCATCAGTATGATATTTCACCTTATAAATCTATTTGACACCAATCAACTCTTTATCTTTTATAAGTTGCACTAATTCCCATGTATTTTTTTTTAAATCAATTTCTTGCATATTATCATTCATATCATCAATCCTTACCATTTATTTTATTGGTTATTCATATACAAAGGGTTTAACTTGAATTTTACTAAGTAAATAAAAATTATCAATTGAAATCACATTACTCCTCTGATAAATTTCATTTAAACTTCATACCTTTCTTGAAGAGCTTGGATTTGAACTATCACCTAAAGTGTGTTAGTAGATAAACCTGGTGAACATGAGCATGGAGAGCTCAAACTTGAGTTACTATTGGGGCTTGAACTTCCACTTGAGCTTGTGGGGAGAGGAGGAACGCTTTCAACTTCTATGTCCATCATTACTGGTAGTGTTTTTTATTGTGCACCATTTTTCCATTGCCATGCTCGCCCTTCATAAAAAACCACATGCTGACTAATAATCCATTTCTTTGTGTCAGGATTATAGAATCTATATCCTTTAATTACATCAGAATATCCCACAAAGATACAATTTTGGGATTTTGTATCCAACTTCTTCTACTTCTAAACTGGAATATGAACATATGCATGATAACCAAATACATGAAGATGAGCCACTAAAGCCTTGTGACCACTCCAAGCTTCTTTTAGAGTGATGTAATGAACTACTTTTGTGGGGATTCGATTCAAGATGTATACTATTGTTACCACTTCTTCTCCCTAATAACAATTTGGAAGATTTTTTGATTGCAACATACTTTATGCCATTTCCATAATGGTACAGTTCTTTCGTTTTAGTAATACCAATTTTTTGGGGGGTATATACTGTAGTAAGTTGTCTCATGATGTGATTTTTGTTACAAAATTCAGAAAACCCTTTGTAAGTGAATTCTCCCCCTCTATATGTTCAAATTATTTTGAGATAATACCTACTTTGTTTTTCAGCCATAGGTTTACAATTTTTGAAGTATTCAAAAGCTTTGGATTTTTATTAAGAAAATAAATCCATGTGTGGTGAGAAAAATCATCAATAAATGTCAAAAATTAATGATTCTTACCTAGATATTCCTCTTACATAGCACCACAGATGTTAGCATGCACAAGCTCTAGGGAAGATTTCGCCCTCCAAGATTTGTTCACTTGAAAACTATCTAAATGTTGCTTTCCAAGTGCACACCCTCAACAAACTTCTTCTTTTGTCTGCATTACTAGAAGTCCTCTCACCATATGCTTCTTTTGAAGTAAATTTAATCCTTGAAAATTCACATGACCATAATGTGGATGCCATAACCATTAATCATCTATGATTGCTTTGAAAGCATGCGTAGTAGTAGAATGCAATGTGAGAGGAAATAACCTATTCTCTATCATATGAATCTTTGCTACAAGATGATAATTAATTGATTTATCAAATATTTTACAGCAATTATCTTCAAACACAATTTTATAATTTTTTGGTACACGCTGCCCCAATACTTAAAAGATTATGTTGTAATTTGGGTACATGCAGTGTGTCATAAATATAAGTAGTTTCTCCATGCTTAGTTTTTACAGCAAGGGTACCTTTTCCCATCACATAAATATCTTTATCATCATCAAATTTTTCTTGACTTTTAATAGATGCATCTAATTTGACAAAGAGATCAAATTTACCTATCATATGATTAGAGTAACCACTATCCAAGAACCATAAATATTTTTGATTTTATTTCACCAAATTACATGTGAAGAAGGTGGAGTGCTTGGGATCTTTAGAGAAATCTTCATTATATTTGGTTCTTGACTTTTCAAGTCAGATTTCTTTTTTCTACACTCAGATTCATAATGTACAGAACAATCACAATATTTGCACTAGATACTTCTCCTTTCCATAAAACTTATGTCTCTTCCTCTTCCTCTATTATAGCTTCTTCCTCTTCCTCTACCACGTCCTCTATTATTAGAAGGCTCCCCTTGAGATTTATTTGTTTCTGAAAAGGAGTTGTTGATTCATCTTCAACTTTCACTATAGATTGGAAAGCTTGTACTAAACTCTCCATAGAATGTTACATACACTCCTCATGAGATTGTAAAGAACCAACCAACTCTACCACTTTAAAGGTGGTGAGATTTCTTCAATGGCTATCACCATTGGATTTAATTTATGGAGAAGAGATCTCAATATCTTTTCCATAATTTTTTGTTCGATAATTGCTTTCCTTTGTGTTGTAAGCTGATTCACAACATCTTGAGTCCAAGTAATAAAATCATCAATAGACTCAGCTTCTTTCATCCTTAAATTTTCAAAATGTCTTCTTAAGGTTTAAAGGCTTACCAATCTAACATTTCCAGAACCTTGGTATGCAATTTTCAAAGCCTCCCTTGCATCCTTTGATTTTGTCATACCAACTATATGAGGAAAAAATGAAATATCCAATGCGGATTGGATAGCAAATAATGCTCAATTGTCCTTCTTTCTATCTTATTTTAACTGAGTTTGTTGATTTGCTATTAAGGCATTTATAGCATTCTGATCTATAGGCTCTGTGTATCCTACTTCTACTAATTCCCAAAGATCTTGGGATAATAGTAGGGTCTTCATCTTTATACTCTAATATGCATAGTTATCTTCTATAAACAATGGAAGCTGAAATGGAAAATGACCACCATTTTCCATTCTAAAAGTTCTTGGAGAAAACTGTTACCCTGAAAAAAAAAAAAAAAAAAACAAAAAAACTTATGCAACCTGCTCTGATACCAATTGAAATGAAATAGATATAAGTTCTAACACTTTACTGTCTTCAAAAATAATACACAGTAAATAAAAAAAACCAGCTGCTCAAAATAATAAAATCATAAAAAATCAAGATCCAAATAAAGACAGTTTTTATTCTATTGATCAAACGCTATTCAACATCTCTTGAGCGCTGAATTTAAAAACTTTAACAAAGCGGTTAACAAATAGTTTACAAAGAAAACTGCTCGTAGAAGCTCATGCACCTAAATGAATGGAGCTATAAATAAACAAATTAAACTAACCTATCATGCGTTTGCATAGCAGGTTAAAAAATTAACTAAAAACTACACCTATGTAACTACTGATCGTTGTTCATTGATCATACATCGATGCATGTTTTCATTTTGAATATAGTGGGATTTATGTTAAACTGGTAGTTTTTATTAGAGATAGCTTAAGCCATTAATAGAATTCATTAGCTAGGGTCCATGAAGATCTGCTTTGAAAACCTGCCCGTTGGAGAAACTATGGCTAATGTCATCGTCATAATTTTTTTTGTGTTGCATTCACTCCTTTCTGAACCCTAGCGTATGCTTTTGTCATTTACCAGAGATGATCTGGAAGAGCTTTATCCTCCTCCAACTTTATCAAAGCTGCTAACTAGCTTTGAGCCTATAGTTTTCTTTGCCAAATTATTGCCATTTCGTTGACCTCCGCCACTTTTTTGCCTTCACAGATCACTTCACAAATCTCAAAATTTTCCTTTTAAATGCCATTCGTGGGCACTAATTGAAATTTTCGTAAACAGTTCATTTCTTTTAATGATGATTTATTATTTACTACATTGGACTTTAAGAAAATAAATAACGCCCCATAATATGGTCAAGAAATATTTTCAATGAGTTTTTAAATATTTTATTTATATAAATAAAATATTTTATAAAAATATGTATAAAATTATTTTTTATTTAATATTTTTTTAAATTGTAATATTTATATAAATAAAATATTTATTGAAAATATATAAGGATATTTAATATTTAATATTAAATAAATTTTAAAAATAATAAAATATTATAACCATTTTAACATTTTAATTGGTCAAAATAAGAAAATTATTTGATACCTATAGTACCTTACAGGGATAGGGATTGATAAATTACATGAGCCACCATGATTATTTTGGAATAATATAAATGCAACCATTTATTAATATGTGAAGTAAATAAATATTAGATGGTGTTATGTGGATGGATAATAGTGAGTATTATATATAGATCCAATTATTTTTACAATTGATACTTTTTGGTGAAAATTAAATGGTATCATCATCATCATCATCATCATCAATTTTTTTTAAATTATTTAATTTTGATTGATAAATTTGAAATAAATATAATTTTAAAAATATAATATTATTTTTAATTAAAAATAAATATATTTTAAATTTTATTAAAGTTCTATTTTATTAACAATTTTTTGATATGTATAATATTGTCTTAAGCAAAATATTAGTAAAGAAAATTATTTTATGCTCATCACATGATAATTTAGGATGCCCATCTTATTCATATTAAAAACATTTAAAATAAAATTTCATACAGTAATTCATGTGTTGTTAGTAATTTGAACATAATATTCTAATAAGTAAACATATTTATGAAAATGTCATCTTTCTTAAACAAAGTCTTTTGAACACAATATTAGATTTATTTTAGTATTAGAACTATTTACTATATTTTTTAAGTTATACTCAATCATAATTACATATTATTTTTTAAATCTATTGAGAAGATGGTAAATAGATTAAATATGAACATTTAAAGGAAAGTTATGTACCATAATGCTTTTATAATTACCTGGATTTGGTTATGGGAGTGAATTATTATGTAGTAATTAATAATTTAGATGTAGTTATGGGCATGGTATTTTCTGTAGCAATTAATAAGTTTTAAAATTTTACTAATTTAAGTATAATTAATTTAGTTTAAATATTTTCAATCAAGTTATTCAAGAAGATGATATCATAATAATAACTTTTATAGTTATCATTTTAGAGATAAAAAATACTTTGAATACAAAATAAATTTAGTTATTATCATTTTTAAAATGTTTTTACTATGATAATACACTTTCTCTTTTTTATTGTGAGAAGTGAGTAAACTAGGTTTGTTCAACACATATACATATTAAACAATGTCATTATTATTTAGGAAGGTATTGAATAGGCTTGGGTGTCCAACCAAAAGGCATTATTCATCAACATTGATTTTGAAAAATATTTTGAATGCATTGAATGTATTTTCATCATAGCTATGATTCATTCTCTTGGTTTTGAGCAAAAGTTTGTGCAAATGGTCAATCTATTTTTGTAGGATGTTGGTGCTTATATTATTATCAATGGTTTTCAATCTTAGTGTTTAGAGATTCATAGATCTATTAGACAAGTGTTCCCTCTAGCTCATTCTCTTTATGTTTTGGTTGGTGAGGGTTTCAATTATCTTATAGGTGTTTATGCTTTCAGGGGTTTGGTAAAGGGTATTTTTCTCCCTAATTCATACCTTTAATTGATTAATGGGCACTTTATCAATGACTCATTCCTAACTATTCAGGAGAAAGAAGGATCTATTAAACATGTTATGGATTTCCTAGAAACATTTTACCTCAGTTATGGGTCTTTCATCTAATGGTAGAAGACTAAGTCGTATTACAAATCCCTTTCTCCCAAACCTCCTTGGTTAGATGGATACCAATGGCAATGGATTTTCTCTAGAGTGTAGTTAAATTTCTTAAGCATTCCATTTACTTTTAGAGCATTTCCCACTGAGTTGTGATCCTAGGTGGTTCAAAGGGTTGAAAAGAAAATTTATTTCCAGATCACCAAACCCTTGGATCTAGTTAGGAAGTTTAAGATTTTTTCTAAGGTGCTCACTTCTACTCATTTTTACTAATCATCATGTTGGGATCCTTCCAATGCTTCTTAATCTAAGCTTGATAAAATCCAAAAATATTTTATATGGGCTAATTCTGAGGGACACCATGGTTTTCACAGGGTTTCTTGGGCCATTTATTGTAAACCTAAAGAAGCAGGTCGTCTTTGCCTCATTGGGATTAAACTCCAAGGGTTCACTCTCAATTTCAAATGGATTATTAGAATTTTGGAAGGGGATGAAGCCTAAAAAATTATAATATTGCACTACATATCTCAAGGTTTCTCTCTCAGCCGAAAGTTCTGACAAGGGATTGGTCACATAACATCCAAATTAACCCTATTTTTATTAAAATAGGGAGCACTTTTATTGTTCAAATCATTTAGAGGGATTAAAATAAGTTCAAACCACACCTCATTTGGGTGGGGAAATGGTTTTAAAGTAGTCTCTTGTTTAATGATTAATTTATTTGGTGGTTTCTCAGGATAAATTTACATAATGTTCCATTTTCCATGGTCACATGGATCAAAGGTTTGAGGTTACATAAAAAAGGTATCCACACAATTGGAGATATTTTATGTAAAACCATTCCAGACTAGATTCCATGGAATATTGTGAAGTCTATGTTTAATTTTAATAATGAATATGTGGAGAATATTTCTAAGTTGTATATATTCATACCTAATGAATATCTACATAAAATTGAAGTTATCTCTCTCACATCATTGTGGAAAGATTGATCTTGGCCTACAACTATGTTGTTTCGTTGCTACTATCCTCAGCTTGGGTATAATATTTTATCACCTTAACATATTGACATTGAAACCTAATATCATCATTAGAATATTATATACTTTTAGCATATCTGGGTTATAAGGTTTGAGAACATCTAGGTGGATTTCATTGAACCTCAAAAACACATTTCATTTGGTGTAATATTTACCAAGGTTTGTTTATGGGGGATTGACTCAAGCACATAGAGGTTTCAAATCCAGGGTAAATTTTAAGATGCCATATTCAGAACCCCCTTAGATTCATTTAGGAGAATATGATTCATAGCCTTGGTGAATCGATAGGTCAAGAATTAATTTTCACTTTTTAGGTTTTCTACCCAACTGGGGTTTTTATAACATAAGTTTCTTTTTTGTACACCATACTTTATGTCCTCTCAAATATGAATGACTGGGCTGAACAACTTATCCAAATGACAAGGTTGAATGGCTTAGCAAAATGTTAGGGTTGAACGGCTCTCATTAAATGGCTAGGCCTGATGACTATGTTGAATGCTCGGGATGAATGGCTCTACACAATGAATGAGATGATTGGTAGGGTCGAATGGCTCAATTGAATGATTGGGTCAAATGGTAGGGTTGAATGGCTCAATCGAATGGTAGAATTGAACAACTCTAATGAATG
This sequence comes from Torreya grandis, assembly GCA_037957365.1. Taxonomy (NCBI): domain Eukaryota; kingdom Viridiplantae; phylum Streptophyta; class Pinopsida; order Cupressales; family Taxaceae; genus Torreya; species Torreya grandis. Next base: position 634,898 of record JARHVA010007583.1, read on the forward strand.
ACTAGGCTAAACAACTCAACTGAACATCTGGGCTAAATGGCTCTGCCAAATAGCTAGACCAAAACACTTTGCTGGCTGGCTATGTCAAATGGCTCTACCAGATCCCTAAAATAATTTATATCATAGGGTGTGTGTGTGTGTGTGTGTGTGTGTGTGTGTGTGTGTGTGTGTGTGTGTGTGTGTGTGTGTGTGTGTGTGTGTGTGTGTGTGTGTGTGTGTGTGTGTGTGTGTGTGTGTGTGTGTGTGTGTGTGTGTGTACGTGAGCGTGCGCGCGTGTGTGTGTGTGTGAGGAATTAAATTGCTTTCTAAGATAATGCTATAAAGAGTTGGTGAGCCAACCCCCAAAATAATTTATATCCCTAAAATTTTGTTGATCTAATTACATCTACCGACACTAAAAAATCACCAAAACCAAAATCTAAAAACTAGAATATTCTTGAATTAATGAATAATCGTTGCTAAAATTTACCCTACTCAAATCCCACTTTTCTTGCCTACAACCACCTAGAATCCTTTAAACACCTTTTTGGTTTTGCCCTCATGCCTAGTCAACCTAAAGATGGAGTTAAATTTTTTTCAATACCTTTAAGCTTGAAATCCATGCAAGATAAAACATATTCTAGAAAATTTTATGTACTGGTATTATTTCTCATATTTATAAATCTAGAAATAAAGCATATTTTAATTGTAAAGTTATGGACTTTTTTTTGCTATAACTAACAAATTTGGTATGATATCTAATGTTATGCTCCATATCGAGAGTTGGAAAAATAAATTTTGGTTTGATCTCCACCATCTATAGATTCTCCTAGAACATTTTTGGAATGTTTCTTGTGCAGTTAGCCGTGAGCCTCTAGATCCCATGTAACCATTCCCAACTACAGTCATGGGCATGGGGGTAGACATCAACATTATCATAGTTGGTGGTCTAATAATTTTAGGAGTGGCTATTCTCACCCTCATTGGTCATCTCCACAATATAAGTCTAACATGACTACTTGTAAAAGGGGGATGGGGTCCACCTCTATAGGACAAGATCCCATGGCTTGCTCTCACCATTTGTCCCTCCATGTAGGATCCTGCAATTAATCAATAAGATGTTAGTAAATATATTTAGTATATTTATGGTTGGTATCCTGTGAAGATTGATGAAGACCCTCATCTCAAGGGGTTTGGGAAGAAACCCTCAGGATCTTCCACCTCCTCTTCTTTCACTTGCCACCATGTTTGTTGTTTGTGCTTAATGTGTTCCTTATTTTTAGTGTTTTTAATCCTTTTCTTGGTTGATTTGATCTTGAGTTAATTTAACCTTAGTTTTTTTGGCCATGTGGTATCCTTTATAAGACTTTGGTTTTCTCCCAAGGCTTGTTTTAGCTTAGTTTGATTATGTTTTTGGGGTGTGACTTTTACACCCATATTTTTGTATGATCAATGATGTACTATGTATTTTTTTGTTAATAAAAGTGTATTTTTCAATCAAAAAAATAACACATTTATAAAAATGTAAATAAAAGCTTAGAAAAGGTGGAGGATGTCCTTAAAACTACAATGGATTGTTGTTATTGTGGTATTTTGGATATTTTAAAAATATTGAGAAAATCTTGTTTATGGGAAATTAATATCCACATAGTTAATTTACATGGGAAGAATGTTAAGTGACTAAAACCCTGAAAATGATTATGGATGGTAATGTAAGAATATTAATGAAAAATACATAGAATTGTGCAAAAATTAATGTTAAGTAACTAAAACCCTGAAAATGATTATGGATGGTAATGTAAGAATATTAATGAAAAATACATAGAATTGTGTAAAAATTAGTATAAAAATAAATATGGTAAATAAAGTTAGATAAAAATACCCAAATATGTGGGTAATTATGATTAAAAGAGATGTAACACCCTCTTCCCCTTCTCCTCCTATTTCTCCAAACATGCATGTTTGGAAGCACCTAAAATTGTTTAGATGGAACACCAATATGTTCAACAAGTTGGATCATATTATGGGATTTATGTGGAAAATAAATTAAGGATTAATTATTTAGTTTTTACATATTTATATTAGTTATTTAATAATTTAATAATTTAATGTTTTAAAATAATTATATATTTATATATTTTGACAAATGATGAAAATGTTTTTTTAGGATGATGAGAATGTTCCTAGTCAATGTGTGAACCTTGATAGATGATGATCATGTGATTATATTACATTATATGATAATGATAAAAAGTATTAAATTATCACTAACAATCATTATATTTTACTTGAATTAGGTAAAGAATAGTACATGACTTTCACTCCCTTCAATATTATTGTATATAAATGAAAAATTATTTATTCTACCATATATGAGATTATTTTATAATCTGAGACCTTAATTTGTATATCATTTTCATAATTAATTAATTATTTTTTTAAATTATAATATTTTATTTGAAAATACTTTATATATATATATATATATATATATATATATAAAATATTATCTTATAAATACATAAATTTTCTTTTATTATATATATATATATATATATATATATATATATATATATATATATATATATATATAATAAAAGAAAATTTATGTATTTATAAGATAATATATAACATATATAAAAAATAAATAATAAAAATAATAGATATTATTTATAATGATAGAGATATATTAATTTTTTGACCCCAATTTATTAGTGTCAAAATTATGTGGTTTCTTTTCATACAATTGGGGAAGGCCTAAAACATATCAACCTCATTAGAAATGCTAACCTAATGCAATGTCGATGCAAAAGTGATGGTACTAAAAAACAATAGCGGTGTTGTAATCACCCAAAAGTGGTATTTGAGTGCTAAGAGTGATACTTGAGATTAATAATGCATATCTTAGCCCTATACCTATCCTAGATCCTATTGTCACACTTATCCAACCTTCGTGTATGCCATAGGTGTCCCTAGTCAGTACCAAAGCAGTACATGACTCTCATTTCAAGATCCAAACCCTTTGTGCCTAGTGTTTGTTAGGAATAATATGAGATTTATTTAAAGTTATAATCCATGCAAGAGCCTAACACAATCATATACATATTAAGTATTTACAAAACATAGAATAGTATTAGTATGCATTAATTCATTAGACATTATTAAAAGTTTATATAGGAAATAATTTTCATATAATTGGCGCTGATACTATCCCTACAAAATATCACTCAACTAGCTATATTAGCATGAGATATATTTTGACTATTTAGCAATATATTCATATAAAAAACTAACCAATATTAACTATTAACATATTGTAGTAAATATACTATAAATACTAACCAATAAATATAAATTTACCCTATGGTAAATATACATGTAGATACTAGATTCTAATACCCCCTATATTATACATGGGGATAAAGTACACCATGTGAAATAAAAATATAATCATATGCCAATGAATGTTTTTAGGTCTGCATACTATTATTTGAATTTTTTTTCACATGATCACGTACATATAAGATCTTGTCTCACTTTCACTTCTAGTTGAATGTATTCATTAGTGAACCATATTCCAATGAAGCATGATAGTCAGATAGTATCTAAAATTAGAGGATTTTTGTAGTCAGCTACCCTCCTATACAACTATTGACAATATTCCATGATATCTACATTCTCTTTTTCTCCAACTTAGTAGGGGAAGGCTAGACTATTTAATTTACTTCACACACAACAAAACTATAAAAATAAATTAAAAATTAGGATCAAATCCTCATTATCACTTTTATAGCCTATGCATGTGATTTTTTCTACTCAAACTTGTACAATAGAGATAGTTACCACTACCATTAGTGATCATCCTCAACAAAGTCATTTTGCTCATAGTATACCACTATATAAAAATGTGACCCCATCATTAATAGCTTGACAAAGGATGCTATTTGTCATCAAACCTCTTTTGTCCTCCATCCTCTAGTAGGTTTATTCTTACTTAACAAATATGTCGATGAAGATCAGATATATGAAGTATTTGGGGATAAATCCCACCCATAATTTAGATGTTAGACATATAAGCAATATTACATCTGTAAGATAATATTTCTAAAATTTTTAACAATAACTTAATATGACATAAAAAAAACTCTAATACTTCACTCATTTTATAATAATCTTTTTATAATGACGAGTCAACTATTGATTCAAAAAACTTTTACTCTTTAATAAAAAAGACACATTTTATAAAATAGTGTACATAAAATACCATGTATATATAGATATGAGCTATCATTCCTAATAGATTCTAAAAATAAAACCTTAAGAACAACAAAACTAATATATGTTATAAATATAACCTTAATGACACCTAAGACAACTATTTAATTAATACCTAAAAACCAAAATTCTAAATCATCACCTAAAAATAACACTTTGTTTGATTTTGAACCATAAAATAATAATGCAAAATAGAACCATTTACCACATACGTCCTTTTCACTTCCTACTAATTCCAATTTATCATCCTCCACTAAAGATTTTAAAGTATCAACAAGAGTGGAGGTCACCTCTTGAGCCAATTTCAATAGAAACATGTCTAACTTGGGGACCATATTTTCTATCATGTACTAGCCATATGCAAAATGTTAAAGTGTTTCACATCAAGTTCTATGGTGTATGCAATCATAATCCTCTCGAATATTATCAGATAGTTAGATATCTCATATCCACGATGTTGTTTATGATCCTTCAATGTAGATGCTAAGGAACTGAAGTTTAGCATAGCTTATGTCATATTACGTATATAGGAAGTTTGTAAAACATAAAAATAGAAAATTTACTTCTTGATGGTAGAATATATAGCTGGGATGAAGTAAATAAACATTTAGTTTCAAAATGAGAGGGTGCACACTAACAAAATTGGGTGTTTCTAAATTTTAAAAAGTTGGAAAATATTGCAAATGTAAACAATAGAATCAGAATATCGAAGACCATATTATTAATTTCCTATCACTCACATTGTAAATTATGCATCCAACACTGGTAAAATGTGAAGAAGTATATGACTGAGAAAAAAACAATAATAAAAATGATTTCCCAAGATGATAAATCACTAAGAGAAAAGAAATTTATGAATATCCAAAAAGAAAATAATCTTGAAAAAAAACTTTATCCTACATTACTAAATTTTCTCACATTATTATTTTGTCATCAGTCAGGGTAGTTAATAACTCTAATGGTTCTCTTCCTATACAATGTCTCAAGTTTCCATGACTACTCTACTACCATTGTTAGGAATAGTATGATCTCTATTTGGAGATATAATCCATGAAAGATCTGAGCACAATCATATACATAGGAAGTATTTCTCAAACACACAATAATATTGTTCTACATCAATTCATTCGACACTATTAAAAGTTTAAATAGGAAATACCTTTCCTATAATTGGGGATACTAATATCCCTATAAAATATCAATCATATATATATATATATATATATATATATATATATATATATATATATATATATATATATATATATATATATATATATATATTGACACAAGATATATTGTTAACTATTTAACAATATATTCATATAAAAAACTAACAAATATTAACTACTAACTTAACGTAGTAACTATATGGTAAATACCACCCATTAAATAATAATTTACCAAATAAATATACATGTGAATACAAAATTCTAACAATGTTTTGCTAGGTGGACACTAGATCCATAATAGGGACACTAGTGCCACATGGCACTAGTGTCCCCAAAATGGTGTTTGTGGCACTAGTGTCCCAAAAATGGTGTTAATGCCTTTTGCCCTATATTTTCATAAATAGATAAATTTTAAAAACTAGAACATCTTTAGAATGAATTGATGTGGAATAATATTATGTGTAGACCTCTTTTATAGGGACACACACACACACACACACACACATGTTTTTTAGACCCCTAACCACTAGATGGAAATGAGATGTAAAATACACATTCAAACTCAAAATAATTTGAGCACAATTAACACACACCCACACACACACACACACACACACACACACACACATGTTTTTTAGACCCCTAACCACTAGATGGAAATGAGATGTAAAATACACATTCAAACTCAAAATAATTTGAGCACAATTAAGGTTATCAATCTTTATTCTACCCTACTTATACATACTACCATCTATAATAGCCCTAAGCTCAGATTATTCATATTTCCAATCTCATGCACATCTAAGGCACTCAAGTCCACTATGATAGTAGCATCACTTGCACTTGCACAAAAATTTAGGTAAAGAGAACTACATGGATCTTGATCCCTCTTTAGACTATTATTATGTAAGAAACTCTCTTCATAGTGGGGTGTTGAGGATGTCCTACCTATCATACTAACAAACACAATTTTCAGATCATATCAACTAGATACCCTAGTAACATGGAGGATTAAGATTTACATAATAAATCAATCCTTATAGGAAAAATATAGGGTTTAAAAAATCATGCATGTAGGAAGAAACCTTAGATATCTAGACACAAGTATACTTAGAAGCTCATGACAATCCTACAAAGAAGACACAACCATCAATATCAGGGCACTACCACTTCTTTTCTGATAATGGTGTTGTTGTCAAATTATGGCGCTATTATCCAAGAGGGTTTATAACACAGAGATCCAATTTAAGACACTTATAATAGGTTTTATCTTAGTATCTAGGATCCAAATCATCCATATTAGTTGTTTTCAAGCTAAGTTATTACTTGCACTACTTATTTATATTTTTAGAAAAGTCAATGCTAGTCAATTTTACAACAAATTAGTCATTGTATTTATTAAATATTTTTTTCTTGATTTAGTCTAACTCATCTCTTTAACACATAAAATATTACATACACTAAGTCCTAAATAGTTAAAATATTTTTTGAACTTGGCTTACTTTAAATATTACAAAACCCCTAACCCTAGATAACCCTAAGGATTATATTTCTATTATCTAGTTAGTTTATAATTTGTAACCTTTCATCATAATAATCATGATGGATGCCATTTTATAATTCATGGTACAAAATCATATGCTTTTCTTAGCATGCTTATTACCAGCCATTGGTATAAAAGTGCACATGTATATCACTCATCTTGTGGATCATGTTAGAGATAAGTTTATTTTACACATTGGTCCTCCTTCATGTTAATCTCATTATTATGAGGATCATTTCTACATGGATCACTTTGATTTACCTAAAATTACTAATAGATGATAGATCGATCAAAGGACTCCTTTTATTCTACCTCCACCTATACAAGTTTATTATCTTTGCTCCTATCCTACCTCTACTACTCACTCCTACCAAAAAGTATATCCTGTAGTTCAAGCTATTACTATGTAGAATAGGGTGCCTCCTCAACCTATATAGGAGTAGCGTAATCTCACCATCCTTCCTCATCCCTACCACACTATAATGGTACCTAGAGATTAGCAAAGAGCATTTCATATTGTGGACTAGTTGAGAAATACACCAACTAAGATCTTCATATTAGAATTACTTCCAAAGGAAAATATTTTTAACTATATTATTTTTCAAACACTTAATAATACATCTTTGCCTCATCACACATAGCCATCTGACTTTGCATTTATGATGAGCACTATCAAGGACATTGAGAATGTGATATCTTTTTTCAGTGAGGACTAGTCATCACAGTCAGTAATTGCTTAGAATTTACCACTTTTCATTCAAGCACAAATCAATAACACTAATATTAAATGAGTTTTAAGTAATAGTGGTTCAATAATTAACATATATAACCAAACATTTAAAAAGACCATGGAGGTGGATATGGAATCCATTCAGAAAACATATAAGAATGTCAAAGGTTTTGAGGACACTCTTAGATAGACATTGTGTTCTATTACTTTGGACATTAATGGCAGGACCAAAAACCTTACCTACACACTTTTAGGTGATTCCTGATAATTTGAAGTACAATTTATTATTTGGAAGACTTTGGATACATATTATAGAGTCTATACCCTCTACTTTTCATAGAAGCATCATGTTTTTACATGACATGTACTTATACACTTGTCCAATAAATAGTTAGCCATTTATATATTGTAGACTCATCAAGCCTACTACCCCAAGTACATCTTTAGATGGAACACCTGACGTTCTCATAGAATCCTCACCTCACAAGATTTGAATAGAGAAAATGCATACATATGAGGTTGAGGATTCTATCAAGAACATTTCTACATCTCCGCCATATCTTATTTCAACATAGTTACCTTCATCAATGATGGATGAATATCCTCCCATAGTACATATATCCACACCTAGGGAAGATGATGAGATTATCATAACACAATTACCAATACTTATTAACTTAGAAGAAGTATACATTCATAACTCTGATATAGATTCTCAGGACACCATAAAGGATGATCCAACACCTATTGACATTGATGACCATTTATATGGATTAAGTTTCACACTAGTGGACCTAGGAGAGTACAAAGTTGATTATAAGGCACTTATACCTCATCTTACACAATCAACACCACTTGTTCAAAATATTATATCTACAAGTTATTCTACTAAGTTATAGTCAGTGGAAGATCCTTCCATTCATTCAATACATATGGTTACATATATGGATATAGACTCAATTATATATATTCATGCATGGATTTCACATGATAGACCACAATAAATTTTGTAGATATTACTTGATATAGGATTGATGGTACTACCCATAGTTTGGCACATATCTATCAACAAATTATCACCACATGAAGGTCAATCCTTTTGTTATTTTCAAAAATATACATGACATGGTACTGATACATGCTCAAAATTACAACATAAATTGAATAAATCCATGGCTTAAGGCACTATTTAGACCATATATCCTCCACCTCCATAGATACCATCACATACATAGATAAAACCACCATGATAGAGGTATCTCCAAATGTAAACTCAAAGAATGGTCCATTGATTCTCTAGATTTTTATTAACAATAGATACATCCCCCATGTGGATATAGATGAGGATTTTGATAATAATAATTATACTTTGGCATTTTTATATCACATAGGATATTAGAAAAATGAGTTATAACATGACATACATTATCAGGATTCCATTCAACAACCTATTGCATGTGGCCCCAAGGTGGCCAACACATGATTCTTTATCATACATATGGGCACTCATTTATAAGATACACTTGGTAGTACATGGTCATAGGTAATGGATGCCATAGTTGATAGATCAGATAGATGTTTGACATTCAGTCACAAGGGACACATGTTTTGCATTTTACATGATGGAATAGATGAGAACCATAGGTTTCATAAAAATACATTACAGTCTAATGTGGTTTACCCTAGGATCACACGAGAGGCATATTACATAGTTGAACATCATGCTATTTGAATGTACATACTCCAGACTAATGCCAAGGATAAGGCTCACCTAATACATATAAAATGGTATGGTGATCATGATGATGATGATGAATTATTTGAGTTTAGATAGATCTATTATTTGACAATAGATAATATCCTTTTTGATCCATGATTTGATTATGCACATCCCATGGATGTACTCTTGGGTCTATAGAGACATTGTACTTTGATTGCATAGTATGTCATTTATTTCCATCATTTACTTAGACATACTTTCCTTCTCTATTGCTCCTTGTACATAGTTCATCTTTATGTTCCTTATACATAACTTATACCCATAAAATATGAAAGCATTGTAATATGTCAAAAAATAAAAAATCATTCAAATATTACTCAGAAAACATAAAATTATATATTACATGCATTTTTATGTTTACATTTATTATATTTCCTAGACACTGTATATGCTAACTATCTTAGTATAGTCATTTTTGTCATACATACATTCTTTAATTATTATTTTCAAGTGATTGCATATTTATATAGGACTTAGTTTTAATACATTGATCTAGAGTTGTTATTTCCTACCTACTCGGGGTATATACACTAGTATACATGTTTTCATTCAATGAAATTGCCCATTTATGGGCATCTTATACATAATTTTAATTACTAGGTTCTAACTTTATATACTCTACATCAGAAATTTAACATTATTATATCCTGATATTGATCATGTTACAATTACTCAGATTTTTTATCGGCTATTACTACTTGAGACTGAACATATGTACATCCTAGCTCTTACAAATATTTATATTAAATATTCATGCATACTTTATTTCTATCTTTCCTATTTTAGACTTGATTGTGTCTCTATGTTTCTTCTATTCAAGGGAATTTAAATATTCCATTTCTCTTTCACTCTACACCACTTCTATTCACATTATGTATGTTTTAGACATGTTTCCATGTACTTATGTGTGCCTTCATGATTGTGTATGTGAACATTTGAATATGTCCCTCTATGTAGTTTTAAGACAACTTGATTATTGCTTACGTATGTGGACATTTTAACATGTCTTTGTATGTCTTATTTTTCTTATATTTAATGGCATGTGCCCATGTCCCTTATATTGTGGCCCCTTGGCCTACTTTATGTGCCCCATGTGTTTTGCATGTATGTTTTCTTATATGCATCATGGTCATGACACTTGCCTTTGCTTGTTACACACACCAATTTTTGATGAAATGAGGGACCTCATGCATCTCACCCTTCTTACTTGGGTGAAATGGTGGACACCTTGCCCCATCCCCTTAGCTAGCTACCTAGATAGTGCACATATTTATTGTTACATACATTGTTATATCTATCTTGACACCCTTGTGAATGCTAGACATGACATACATCTTACATAACATAATTATACTTAGATTATCTTACATTATAATATTATGCATGCAAATTATATTGTATTATTACTCAATTATCATAATGCTTTGACTAACACACATTTTGTAGAGGTTTTTATTTTGAGGATAGTTCTTGCAAAGGTTCAATAAATCCCCACAAAAGAGGTGGAATTCATATGGCTTTGTCATAGAGATCATGATCCTATATTGCACTGACAATACATTTTTAACCAAATAGGATTAGTTACAAAAAATCAAACATAGGTAAACATAGTTAGAAAAAAATGACCCAAAAAATAGTGCACTTGCACATAAATCAGACAAAAGGACACTAGCACCAAAATTAGGACACTAACACCACATTTTCAAAAATGGCACTACTTTCCAAGACATGGTGGTTGGTGCTATTATCCAATAGCCTTAGTTTCATAAAAACCTAGATTGGATATAAAATTACAGTAAGTATATTATAAGTTTGTGAAGATTTAGTTATAGGTTTAACAATTATACTCAGTTTTTCTCATATTTATAATAGTTCAACTCAGATTTATATTAGTTTGCTCAGATTGGCGTCATCATGCATTTCTTGACCATTCCCATATTCAATTTAGATACTCATATATAGTTTATTATAGCTCAGTACAAAATCCATATGCTCATATATTAGATTTGGAGGCATGGGCAAAACGCACTGTTTCTATACGATCATTTATGCATTGGTTGATTAGATGGAATGATAAATTCCATGTTATTCTATACATTGTATACACATGACATCATAATCCAAGATACACATTATTTTAATTCCTTAATCCATCTATATTCACTGGCATTCTCGAGTGGCTTGAAGTTATGTAATAAACTTGAGTAGCCACATAGCCAACATACACAATTAGACATACCTTGTTAGAGATTTATAGTTACTTAAAATGGATCAGTTTTAGATAGATCTACTATACAAGGGTGCTGAATGATGGATTTATTTCCTACTTGAGTTTAAGAGCCACCTATATACGATGGTTGGACATACTATCAGTCTGATCCATGCCTATCACAAGTCATATTCCACCAAGTAGGGGTGGGAAATGATGGAGTCAAAATTATATTGAGTTCATGAGCCACCCACACATGATGATTGAGCAAGATATCATCTAATTCCAAGATATTCACCTATTGATCACTATATAAATTCACACACATAGTTTATCATCAATTTCTATGCATTAGTTCACATACCTAGTGAGGAGTGTTCATTCCTTTGCTCTTTCATATCTCTTTACTCAGTTTTATTTAGTTTTACTTATTTAATAAATTTAGTCTTTTTTTTTTGATATCATTTAATTAAAGAATAATTTATGTGCTTTTAATTTATAGGAAACATATTGGAGCATGCTTCATATACTCAAACCCAGCTTCATGAAATTAACTTCCTCGATAAGTATAGGTATGCTTCTTTTGCCTTTATCCTAGTCATTTTGCTTTGCTACATTTCTAGAATAAATCAGGGGTAAATATAATCACCCAAAAATGGTATAGGAGTGATAAGAGTGCTACTTGAGACTACCTATCCCTAGGTTAACCCTAGACCTATCCTAGAGCCTATTGTCACACTTATCCAACCTTCATGCAGGCCATAGGAACCCATAGTCAGCCCCAAAGCAGTCCCAAACTTTCATTTCCCCATCATGGCCCTTCTTGCTTAGTGTCCTACCAGTTGAACACTAGTGTCATAATAATAACACTAGCGCCATATCATGTTAGTGTCTCCAAAATGGCACAAATGTCTT
>JARHVA010007584.1:0-17500 GCA_037957365.1 Torreya grandis
AGCTTAATCAAACATTTATAAAGGTTTATAAATGATTTTAGATGAAATGTGGGATCAATATATCCATTGTAGGTTGTAATATGATCAATACCAGCTATGTCTATATTAGCAATTTGAGAAATTAGTGTTTCATTTTGAATGTTTTGATGACTTTTTTTAAAGAAGTGGTGGTTGAGGTATAATATTACCTTGTGCATTTGTAATGGGGTGAGGTGTACATTTGAATTTTTATCTTTTTATAATTTAGGTTGAGGATGAATTTTAAATTGAAATAGTGGATTTTGAATTTGCATCATTTAATTAAAATTATTGGTTTGGAAGGTAGTCATTTGATTCATGGCATGTAGTAGGATTTTGTTAGTGTTCTGGGATTAAGAGGTACTATTAGCTTCATTTTTAGATTTACTATTAGTAGTGTTAATTTGAGTGTTAATGTGTGAACTTTTAATAGGCCACTAGAGGAAATTCCTGCCATAGTATGTATATACGAGGTCAAGTAAAATAAGAAAGGGGTAGAGGAAGTTGTATATTGATTTTATGAAAACCTTGTAGAAAAACTATGTGGTGGTGAAGAAAGACATCCTACATGAGGTAACATAATGAGGTTATATATTATCATGTGATCATTTACCTTACATTGAGGTTTTTAATTAATGAAAAGTAACAGTTTGGTAGTATATTCAAGATAATTTCATCCTCTAGAATAGGCATGTGTGGAGGATATTTAAAGGAATCAAGAGTTTTTAAAGGTGACCTATAGTTTTTGGTTCTAGATTCCACATGAACATAACTTACATATGGATTTTGATATATAAGTATAAGGAAGGTGATAATTGTAAGATTTAGTTGAGTGAGTTTGATCCTTCATGTTGTGTTGTGTTATTTGATTAGAATCATTAGACATACATTACATGAAGTAGGGTTTATACTATATCAACCAACAAAGGGAAGAAAAAATTGTACCATATCAACCATGGTTTATGTAGTTATATATAGAATTGTGGAATATGAATTAAATTAAGTTTGGTTAATGTAGTTATGCAAATACAGATGTGAAAGAAAAAACTCTATCAAGCTAGTTCAATGTAGTCAAGTCTAGAGAATTTTTAAAAATATTAAATGAACTATATGGATATTGATCAATGTAGTTATAAATACAAATATGCATAATAGTATATTGTGTTGAGTTTCATTGATGAATTTTAATATGGAAATAATATTAAGAAATAATAAATGTACTATATTCACATATTAAATGTAGTTATAGTGGTATATAGACAAGGGAACACATTATATTGATCCTAGTCAATAATGTATAGTAAATTAATGGAAATAAAACTCAGAACAATATATCAATCATGTTTAAATGTACTATGCTCACACACAGAAAACTATATCACTATTGGTTGATATAGTTGGAACACAACACAAAATTATATTTATGTTGGATGACACATTCTATAATACAAAATAAAATAACAATTATAAAATTTTAACTATTTTATCTAACTATTTATCTAGATTGAATACTGGGTAGATGTGTTAAATTGATGCAACTAATTTAAAGGATCTCAAAGATACTTGTTTATTTGTTGGATAGTTTCATCTTGATATTTTAGAGCACTAAATATGGTGGAAATATTGTTCCTATAGTCTATATCAAGGGTAAGTTTAGATTAAATTTACAATGATAATGTATAGCTAGTGCACTACATAATCTGATGGATGGCTCACTTCCTACAGTTCAATAAAAAGGGGAATTCCAGATCTTTCCTAAATATCATGAAGTATGTAGAAATTAAAGTTTATGTTTAGCTTTGTAGTATGACAATGAGTATTGGATGAATCCCCTCATGGTATGACTTATGTAAACAATAGGCAAGGATTTTAAATAGAATTTCATGTATCCCTTCATGATAATAGTTAAGTATTTTGAAAACTACTGAAACACAAGTTTTAGGGAAATCCAATAAAAGAGAAAATAACGGTGAAAATAAATGTTGAAAGTTAATTTGTTATTTTTATTTAATGAAATTAAATAGGAAGTAAACTTGAATTTAAGTTTATGATTAATAATTAAAAAATTACATTGTCTTATTTATGTAAAAAATGTAAACATACAGAATTAAACTAGTGCAGGTTGATGTAGTTATTCAGACAATACAAAACTATATTGATGCAAGTTAATGTAGTCTATGTAAAAATAGCTAAAATAGGTAGATTAAACTATCTCAGATTAATATGATGTAGTTTAATAATAATAAATACAAAAATATAAAAATATTGATCTTAGTCAATATAGTTTTAATAGGGAAGAAAATAATTTTATAACTATATCAGCCTAGGTCGATAAAGTTTTTTGTGATTTTTTTTCATAATATGTCAAATTTTGATGTATAAATCTAAACAAATTTGATCAATGAAATTAGTTGGAAATATAACTAAAAATATATCGACCCAAGTAAATATAATTGGTAAAAAAAATACCCTAAATAAATATCTAGATCATTATAGGATAATATAGTTAAATGACTGGAGATAATGCAGATCAAAATACAAAAATTGTATCAACCTGCATTAGGGTAGCCTACTAGAAACACAGAATTAAAATTGTATCAACCTACATCAATGTAGTTGAATAGAGAGCATAAAATTTAATCATACTTTATAGATCTATGTTAATTTAGTTGCCTAAAAAAAACATATGAATTTAGAATAGATTGACATGGGTTGATGTGGTTTGCATAAAACATAAAAAAATTCAAAAAAATAAATTAAAACTTCATAAAACTAATTCAAGCCTAGTCAATATAGTTTGCTAACAAATAAATTTAGAAAATTAAACTAGATCTACCTGTGTTAATTTAGCTTGTTGATAAACTATGTTGACTTGTATTGATATAGTTTTTCCTATGGATAGATAATAGCTAGACTGGACCAACCCACATCAATCTAGGCTTCAAAAACTAGATAAAAATAAAATTGTATCGACTTGCACTAATATAATTTATTGAATGATAATAAGTTAATGTTTGGTTCATATTGCATTCATTAGAATGTATAAAATGAATTAATATATAACTTTAACTTATGATACCTTATATATCTACATTCAGAGAAGGTAAATCAACTAATACCCATTAGATCCTTAGTTATATCAAGGAATGACAAATTGGATCCACTAAACCTAGTTAGAGGATAACTTATTACACAACATAAATGGTGAGGGTTCCAAAGCCTTCAGATAATCTATATAATGAAATAACCCTACTTATATCTCTTGATAATAATGGAGTTAATCTAATATAGTGTTACCAAGTCTCGTAACAAAAATAAGGGGATGGTTTAAACACAACAAAAAGGGTAAGGAATAATGATAGTAAAATGGTGACATGGGTTACCTAGGGTGGAAAATGGAAAGTATGAATAACCCTACAGCCATAATAAGTTTAAGTGTAGATGAAATCCAAACAAAGATTTATATACTCAAAATTATTGATTATGAAATATTTATCTACTAAATTAAAGATATTATGTTATAAATAATTATCTTGAATAGAACCCATCAATCCTTAACCTCTCCCTTTGCCAGTGTTGCTTTACAAGATATTTTTTTGGTTTTAAGGATCACAATGATTGAAATCAAATCTAGGATACAAAACTTATTCTATTTGCATCCCAGATTCCACAAGACAATTCACTTCCCTCAATGACAAGATCTGAACAATGGTTTCTCCTAAATGTTGACTAATATCATAATTGTGAGTAATAATAACTCAAAAATGAATGTTCTTATTTATTATATTAAAGTGAAACTTATAATTATATAGGTGAGTTTCCTTAAAACTTTTTAGAATTCTAGCTGATGATATTAGCCCGCCTTGACGTAGTTTGAAAGTGATTGTTTATTCTCAAACTAGGTCAGCTCAGATTGATCTAGTTGTGAAGTGTGCACTAGGAATTTGGAAGTACATTAACCTAAGATGACCTAGTTATATTTTTTTGTAGGAAGTAGTAATACTACATCAAATCAGGTTGAGATACTATGAAAAGATAGCTCTTAGATTAGTTAGGTTCTATTTACGATGAAGATTTCTTAGAAGATCAAGTAAGTGGGATTTTGTAATGGATATAAGTAAGATAAATTTAGATGAAAAAAACATACAAAACAAATGATGGTTTTCCCACCCCTTTCCTAGTACACCATTTAAGGCATGCACTTAGAGAGATTGAATATTGATAGGTTGTTTAAAGCTATAAAATGTCAGTAAATGATACAATTTAAAAAGCATAATATATATACATTATGAAATTTAACTAAATCAGCCAATACATATGTCTTTTATATTCAATTCCCACTTTTTTCATTTATTATTTCATGCATTTTCAAAAGAGAATGTAAAACATCCATACTCATACAATGTTTGCATATAGAAAACAATAATGTAAAGGATTTCATGAATGTATAGCATACCCCCTAATTTTTTAAAAATAACATGGTGTGTAGATTTTGTAATTGTATATAGATGAAAATTTATAAATTATATTTGAAATTTGTACATGAACCTATATCATGTATCCAACACTATATGAATCTATATTTTTAGTATTGTAATTTGAGTGCATATTCCCCCATAGTATGTTTTAATGACTAAAGTTTGAACAATTATAAAACATTTAAATTGTATCATGTACTGAAAAATAATTTTTCTCTTGAAGAGGCTTATCTCATGTATGAAAAATCCCATTGAAATAACCCACTTTGTAGGTGAGATAATTGTATCCTACTATTCACTCATCTCAAACTAAAATATAATTTTATCATGTGTAATAACATGTACTCATTGAATAATATAGCATATGTGAAAATTATGTCCATATATAAATATTTTTAATATTTAAATTATGTGTCTAAAACATGAGGCAAGGCATATATAAATGTATCGATTAATCTCATATTATTAAATTTTATAATTAGTATCATATACATTACTTACTGTATGATATGGATCATGACACTCATCTAAATTAAAAAGATTAACAAACACACAAACCCAATAATTTCAATGTCATACAATATGGCCAATGAGTACATATAAAGGACATGTTCTAATGTAAAAAAATTAAATACTTCATATATAATTCTACACAAAGGACATGATAATGTATCTAACATGAGACATGCTCAAATGTCACACAAAAAAATGGACCAAAGGCCACAACAATGGGCATGTTCAAATGTCAGACATACTAAGTTGGATCTCATAGATATGCTTAATAGATTTACACATAAGGTCCAAATGACATACACAATAGACAATCAATATCTAATATTCTATGTATAAATAATAACATCAATGGAGCATATAACTATAAAGATAACCTACATAATGTATATCTAATGTGATCATATCCTAGTAGATAACATATCCATGCGCATAATGTAAAATAGATATGTTAGAAAAAATAGTTATAAAAGTGTGTATATCTCAAAAATATGGGATTTATATAATGGTAACACCTATAACTACTACAACCTATGTAAAATATGCCCCCAATTTAACAAGGCTACTAGGAATAGGCAAGTCCAACTTCTAAGTCCATGAGAGATCTCTATGTGCTACATAATACTCATGAATACCATTGAATGACATGTGTTATATAACATGTATGATATCTAATAAATATGAAGTAAATAACATATACCAACTATGTTAACTAGATATATAATCATAATCAAGTCTTGATATTGAATTTTTTAGAATATTTTGAATGTTTTTGTTTTTTTTTTTTTCATTTTGAAACATAAATATAGAAGTTAGTAAGTAAACCATGGGATCAAAATTATAATAAATAAATAGATCTAAGAAATCCATAATTTGTGATAAAGTGAAATATGTACTATAAATGATGAAATTCCCCTAAATATGTCTAGATTAAGTGGGGATGTTACTAGAAATGATGACTTTCCCCACAAGATATTGACAAATTAAGTACAAAATTAAATTAAAATTAAATAGGGACAAAAATGAAATTATCAATTATTCATTACCAAATTTGAGTGACTACAAAAACTAGAAAGAATAATAGTCAAATAAACATGTAAATACATACCGTAAAAGTAATTAAGGGAATGACTATTATCATATTATAAATTGATTTGAACCACTATTGTAATTTGATTAATAGGAAATTAGATCAAATATATAACATGAAAATTCTAATGTTCTACTCAAAATTAAAATGAGAAGATCAAGCACTATGAATGAAAAAATTAGAAGAAGGTTATTTGGAAGAAATCACATGAAAACATGTGATACAATGGTTAAATATTATGTGGGTGTGAAACACTAAGGATCCAATTTATAATGTCCATGGGGAACAAAGACAAATAAAAAATTTCTTACAAAAAAATAGGTGAAGGAATTCACTCATGAAGGTTGGAAATATATGAGGACTCATAGAGGAAATTTATTCTAATAAAATAACTACATTTTCATGAATTGTTATAAAGAATTAGAAATAACAAAATGAGAATGAAAGATATATAATTTTTAATAAATGTAAGAATTGAAATATATAAGAAATATGTCCCCATTATATATGTGATTTTAGATAAAAACCTATGATAATAGAATAGGAATGTAGAGTATTGGTTGTACATACTCATCTCATCAAATCTACATAGGTCAAAGTATGTACCATGTATGAGAAATATAACATAGAAAAATAAATATTATGCATGAATAAGTTTTGTTTTACATATTAATATTGGGAAAAATATTAGGAAATTAGAAATATTTAGGGTCTATGTACTTAGCTTTTTATTTCTAAAAGTAAAAATTAACACATGACAAGATCGACCAACTGAGGATAGTAGTAGCACTCGGTTATGTCACCTATTATTGGATTATTTCAATTTCATTAAATGTATTTTTATCACAGTAGACTATGAAAAAATGGAGATAAATGGCAGAATGAGGTAGAAAATATCACTATTTTTATTATTGAAATCTAAAAATTGAAAAAAATAGCCAAAAATTCCTAATGTTAATAAGATTGAAGGGATTAGAATAATTTTATAAAATTGCTATAATGTGAACTCAAAAATAAGAATAGTAATATGACACAATCATTAAGTTATACAATCAATTATTTTATCTTATAATTATTATGGTATTTTAAATTGCAAAGTGCTAACTAATAACTTGGTGCACAAGATGTTCCCATAGATTCCTTACATAATTTATGTGTTAATACATAAATTAAAATATGATATTTATGTGTAGGTCTTGTGTCAATGAAATTATCATACCAATATCATACATAATCATGATCATAACTATCTTATTTTTCCTAAAATTTTATTATGACACTCTTATCAGATTTTGTATTTATATATGAAAAACTCACTACACTATAGATTGGAGTTATCTTCTTGAAATTATGTTTCTTTTGAATATGTCCAAATTTTTTAGGATCTTAAATCTCATTTTTAACAAGAGAAAAATCATGTATCACTTCTTATAGAGTAGTTTTTACTTATTTAACTTCGTTCGTTGAAGATTTAACATACATTTTGAAGTGTTAGCCTTACATGATTCCTCTATGCATGAAATTGATATGAATTTTGAATACTTAGAAACCATATTTATATCATTTTATTTTTTGGTAACATTATTCTTTTGAACTTCCTTTATGATAAAACCTTTTCTAAGGATGTTGTCTTGTCTATATTTAGTTTATTTTACAACTTCTCTAGATTTTATTTTAGTAATTTTTCATTTTATAAAATTCCCTTGGATTACTTGATTGTTTCTGTTGTAATTTTAACCTTTATTTTTCATCTTGTTACTTCCATGACCTTGTTTGGTCTAATTTTACTTTTTGTATCTTTTCTTGTTCTAAAATTTCAATTTATTCTAAGTACACATGCTCTTTAAGAGATGCATTTTTAGTGTGAGTAGGTATATGTATTGATGTATCTATTATAATATCACCAATATCAATGGTTCTTAGTATTTTGTTTTTTATAGCTAAACAACTATCTTAGTATTTTGTTCTTTATAGCTAAACAACTATCTTTATGATGTGCATGCATTCTATGATATACACATTAGTATTTTGATCTTATTAAATATGTATAGGAGGTATTTTGATAAATGTGTTTTGAATCATTTATATTATAATTTCACTTGAACCCTTATTATCCTTTTGTTTAATTTTCAATTCATAGTTGTAGATGTATTTTTTTTTGGCTTCGAATCTTAATATAAATAATTTTAAAGCACAAAATAGTCAAAATAGAAAGTAGCATGATTAACAATATCACACTATATATTATATGAGAATGTGATATGATTTTCAAGTAATGTGATCTTTGAATTGAAATATTTAATTTGATTTTAAAACTCTTCTATGAACCTTCTCATACTAATTATTTCATCTTCAAGGTATTCATAAGCATAAGGCTTAAGTAGTTTTGATTGACTATACATACAAACAATATGAAGAGGATGTGTATAAGGTGGATAGGTTTGAGGAACATTTTATATAAAAAGCATAGTGCACTTTGTTCATTATAATAAGTAACTAAGATATATTAAGATCATACATTATGTTATTTATCGATAATAAATTTAATTTTTATGATTACACGAGCATTAATTATGTTCCTTATTAGGGGAAGAAAAATGTTAGTAAAACTAAGAAATCTTCAAGTTAAATAATTCCATCAATTATAGCTAAAAATTATTTGAAAATTGAGAAAAAAAATAAGTAATAAAAAATTAAAATTTAGGATTCTAAAATAAAGTGGGGGAAATGTATGGATATTAGTAATTCCCCTAAAATATAACATCATAAGAAGCTCCTCTTAGCCTTGTATATCATATCCATGATTAAAATAAAGTTCTTTAGTTTTTTTAAAGGGATCCTATATTGAAATCAAGTTGTTTTAGTTTCATATTGAGATGCAATGTCGAAATAAGATTCATTTATTGTTAGATATTTAGGAATTTATATAAACTCGAGGACAAAACTTTTGAAGAAATGATTCAATAAAAATGGGCTCACTAATGAAGGTCTGTGACTATCTTAGGTTCACCAAATATGGTTTACTAAAAAATTTATTAATAGGTTAATTGACCTTAATTTTGATAAATTGAATTTAATGTTTAAAAACTTGTAAATTAACTTACAAAAGGTAGAATATAAGTAAAATGTTGAATTGGTAAAAGTGAAATCAAAATAAATAATAATAAATATGAATGAAATGAAAAATTTAGTTGTTTCTATCTAAGATATGACTATGTGAATTTGATATCAGGATGAAAATATCAAACAGTAGTTGAATCTCCAAGTGCCTAGAAACTAGAACTAAAACTAGTGAAGGACAAGATCCTCAAAATTGGGCAAGATCAACTTCCACTATATTCCTGAGTCAATTAATTAATTCTATTACTATAAAATATTAAACACAAATCATGATAATTTTTGAGATATTTAGTTAGGTATATATTCATATATTAGACCTTTAGAGGTGTGCAAGATACTTGAAAATAGATTCTTCAAAGTTCAAACCCTAATAGGGATTGAAATGATTGAAAACTTGTACATAGAAAAAAAATGGGTGAGGGGGGTGAGTTTAATGGGATAACCTATATAAATCACCATGTTTATGATTGAACATTGCCTATGTATATAATAATCTAAAGAGGGAGTTCAATCGCACATAGTTATCCTACTTGTAGTGTTTTTAAAAAAATATATATCCTTTGACTATATCAATGCAACTAGATATGGATTGAATAATTGATGATTTTTTTCTTTAACTTGGATAAAAAATGATTTGGACTTAACTAAGTACTAATTAAGAGGGTTAGAATCATAGCTGGGAATAATATGGAAAATTTGTTCAATGTACTGTACTGTAATAATACCTCTATTTTGAATTTTTTTGAGTGGTATAATAGGTGACCTAAGTGTACAATAGAAACCTAAAATGGGAATACTCACAATAAAAATCCTAAAAACATAGATCATAATGTAATATAGGGTTTATATTTTAAAACTAACCATTTGATAACCAAGGATAAAAATGTCCCTTGTGGGACAAAATCTGCCACTATTCTCCCCTACTATACGTTTTTGTCCATGAAGTAATTGTGTAATTTTTAGGTCTATATCTATATTTAAATATGCTTAGATTAGTTCTTATACACTATAACATTTATGTAGGTGAATGATATTAATTTTTAAAATAAATAGGTCTACATAGGTGCTCAGGAAAGAGTGAAGTGAAAAAATATGTTAGATCGAGTGCACAAGTCAATTAAAACGAAATAGGGAAAAAATTGACATTATCGAGTATTTATGACCAAATTTGAGTGACTAAAAAAATTGGAAAAAATAATGATCAAATAAACATGTAAATACATATCATAAAATAAAATGGGGGAATGATTGTTATTATATCCTAGATTGGCTTGAATATATATTGCATTTTGATTGATATAAAATTAGATCAAATATTTATCATGAAAAATCTAATGTGATACAAAAAATTAAAATAAGAAGCAAGACCAAGCACTATGAATGTGTAAATTAGAAGGATATTTGGAAGAAATGACATGAAAGAATGGGATATAAAGGTTAAATATTATGTGGGTGTGAAATAATAAGGATCCAATTTATAATCTCCATGGAGGCTAAAAAAAATAAAAGATTAATTACAAGCAAAGAGGTGAAGTAATGTCACTCATGAAGGTTGGGAATATATGAGGACTCACAATAAATTTCTTATAAAATAATAACTATTTCTTCATGAATGGCTATAAAGAATTATAATTCACAAAATAAGTAAAAAATATATAGAATTTTTCAAAAATATTAGTGTGATCAATATATTTGGAGACAAATGGATCAACTACCTACAAACTTAAGTCGAATGAAAAATTTAGAGAAAATATTATGAATAAATCTTAATCAAGACATATATTGTGTTGATTTGGAAAAGGATAATGAAATTAAAAACTCTAATAATAATTGAAATACATTCAAAATAAATTCACGTGAAATACTTTTTCCTTTTTTATATAAATTAAAAATTTTAAATGAGGAATTTTAATCGAAGAAAATGGTAGGAAAACTAATGCAAAGAAGCCTCCAACCTATCAAGTGTGGGTGAAAAATTGGAAGTTTTTTTTATGTTATTGATCTTAAATCCTTAGGATACCACCTGCATTGTAATTACTCAATATTATCCACAAATTTATTTTACAACAAGAAAGATATATGATAATGAAACTAAATGCAATTTGTGAATGGAAAATTTCAAAAAAAATTGATTGGGTATAAGAAATGATAGAGTGTAGGATTTTCATTCATGAATTTTCTAATAAAAATTTCAAAAATAAGAGGCATATTTATAAAACTAAATGGGCAATTTGGGTAAGTGAGATTTTCATTAATGAATTTTCTAATCAAAATTTCAAAAAGAAGAGGCGTATTTATAAAAAAATTAAATGGTAAATTTGGGTAAGTGATATTTATTTTTGATAAGAAGGAGTTAACTAAAATGATTACAATTTAATTATAGAGGCACAATAGGAAGTGGAGCAATCAACAAATGAAAATTTTGTAAAATATTTATTTCCTGAGATGAACTAGGTGTTTCAAATATGGGGATCCAACTATTAATTTAAGAAGAATGTATTTTTAAAACCACCATGTTGGTTAATAAAACTTCCACTATGATTTGTTAAACCATCATGGTGTGTTTAATATGCCCTATGAAATTTAAAATTTAAGAAAATATAATCCCATCATTTTTATAGATATGACATTTTGATATGGTCTAAAAAAGGGGGTAGGGGGAATTGGGAGGTTGTAGACATATAAATTTATTCACATGTTCTTGACAAGGCTAATTCTGAACACATTCCAAACCACATGACATGCATTAAAATACATGACCCTTATTCACCATACCTCTCATTATTTTATCATTTGTGGGTTTGACCCTTTGTCTATCATTATCCTTAAATAAATATTTCAATGTCAAATGCTTAATCCATTTAAAATCACCCTCAGAATATCCTTGGATAGAGATAAAATTTTCTGACCCTTTTCAAAAAAAAATGTTCTAGGTGAGTAGTAACATTGTGCACTCTTTCCCACTTAGATCAATCATAGCTTGTGCTAAATAATGACTAGTTTACAAATTTAAAACACTATTTTTGGTCTTTATGCATGTTTCCAATGGTTTACTAAATTAAAATATCAAAATATTTCTATATAAATACATATCAAGACTCACTCATTAATTCCACTTTCTATTTGCTTGGTTTCAGCTTACACACTATTACACATTTAGAAAATATACCCTATTCTTTATAATTTCAAGATCACTCACAAGGATTAGCCATAATCCAAGTCAATTCCATTCCAAATCAAGTCAAGATCTATCATTATCAAATATGAAATCCATTTTATAGCTACCCACATCTAGTCAAAGATGGAAATTACATATTCACTCTAGGTTGGAGAATTATGTGGGTTTGATTTCCCTCCTTGGAGTATTGGATACATACATAGTAGTTAATCATAAGTGGGTGATTGAGGTCATCCCAACCCATTACATTCCCTTATTATTTATATTTTTAAATAAATAAAAGTTTCATTAGGTATTTAAGGGTAAGATAATAAAAATAACATTTTCTATGTGGTAAAACCCAACTTGTAATATCTCAAATTACTTAGTGCTCACAATTGTAAAAGGTGAAAAAATATTTTTTTTAGCATAATTAACCAATAAAAATCCATCTTCAATGTGTTTGAGAACACTGTGTTACACTCCTAAAATAGTCAAATTTAGAAAAATAATTTATAAGCTTTCTTATTTTTCATTTCTATAATTCTACTTTCTTTGTTATTTCTTGTTCATCACCGATCACAGTCAACCAGGACAATTTTGCAATCAAGTGGCTCAAAAAACCTATGCTTCTTTAAACTTACAAAAAACCTATCCAAAATCAATTTTAATAGTTGTTACTAATCCTAAACATGCACAATCACCTCTTCTACCATTTTTCATTTCCTATTATTTAAAAATATCAACAAATATCAATGTGAATAAAGCATACATCTTCTTAGTGTTTTGAAAAAAATATTAATTTTATATATTTAATGATTTGTCAAAATTATAATTGTTAGTTATTGTGCATGATTAGCATTATGATATTTTATATTGTTTGTATTTGACTTAGGATTATAAAATCGTAGAGTGTAAATACATGAAAAGTGTGCAATGTATAACATTTTGTATAATGTATATCATTTTTTATGTATTTGGCATATGTTTGTATATCAAAATTACATAGAATATGAAAATAATATTTTGAAGTTTGAAATAAAAGGTTAGAATTCTAGGCAATAGAGCATTGTAAGTCTATAAATAGTGATCAAATGTAAAGGAAAACAATTTTGAATGATAAATGATTAGTATATAGATTGACTCATGGTTATTTGAATCTATTTTATACTTGTTTCATGTGCATTTGAATCCAACTATGTTTAAATATTTATAAAAATATAATAGTAAGAGAAGATCTGTAAAATTAAGTTTGTGTTTGAATGTATAATTAGTACTTTAAACAAAATAAATAATAGACTTTTTCATATTTTTGTATAAATTCAAAATCTATATTCTAATTCACATAGTAATAAACATTAACATGTTCTGATGTGTTTTCCAAGAACCTATGTTAATAATGGTGGACTGAGCATGCAATTTTAAAACATGTTGAAATGTTTTTATAGAAAAAGAGATATGTAATGATGGTGGGATGAGGTAATTAAAAATTTATTAGAAGAGGAGGTAAATAAAATCATAAGATATATGAGGGAGGTTATAACTAAATATATACATGGTGAAATATATGAAATCACTTAGTACAAACTACATGGGTTGTTAGATGCTTGTTATGAAGATTGAAATATTACTACTTTAGGTAGAGAGAAATAGATTTTTTAACCTATATTGAAGAGAAGGTATAAAGATTACAAATATAATATACACTAAGTGGACGAGTGTGATTTACCATTGGATGAAAACCACTATTGAAGGATTTATTACTGAGTTCATTGTTCAAGATATATTATGTTTTAAGGTACGTAAAAATTATTAATAAGATGCATCATAGGTAAATTTATATGGTGACTAAAAACTTTGCTCAAAATTTTGGTCGTAGAAAAATCCATGTTGTTTATCATAGATATCATGCAGTAGTCATTTCAAGTGTTGTGGGAGTGTGTACGATGGAAAATGGATTGATGAATAACTAAGTAGAGAATTTTAAACCTAAACCCATAAGATGGAATACATAGAGGAATAAAATGAGAAGATAATTATGGTTTTATGGTGAGACTTAGGAAAATATAAGAGATGTAATAAATAGAATAGTCTTAATATAGTTTCAGTAAGGAGTAGAGTAGGAAGTTTAAAATATAAATAAGGAATGTGACCATAGATAGGAGCTATAGATAATGAAGAATATGTAAATGAGGAAATTATAGGGCTCAAAATAGGAGAAGGCACAAATTACAGTGTAGAAAGAGACATAGATTGAGGAAGGGATTCAAAGGAGATGAAAGAGATTGAGGAAGAGGAGAGTAGAAAGATAGAATAAGAGTAATTAGATTAGTTAGAGGGTAGTTTTAGACATAGTTACAAAAGAAAATTTATATGGAAATGAGAAGTAGCAATATTTTGAAGAAGTTATTATAACTCACAAGACTAAAGTAGGTTCAAATTAAAATAAGGAAAAGGTTAAATACAAGTATCATTCATTTCAAGGGTACACATCCCTTGTGACTATTTAATCAATGGAGATAATAAAAATAAAAAAATGTAGTAAGGGTAGAAAGTTGTTTGATTATTTCATATATAAATTTGGAGGACTTATAAAAGATACTAATAAAGTGTTGGATATGAATAAATTAAGGGAGGTTTGTTAATAATGCTCAACAAGTTTTAAGTCATTGAATGAGTCTAGTTTGAAGTAACAAGCAATTTTAGGTGCAATAAAATGAAACATGGATCTCACTGTGGGATTTTTTGTTACCTTAGCATCATATGATGGGTCTTATAACACTAAATAATACCTATTAACATTTAGATGAAATAGAAATTTAAAGTTGTAGCTACAAATGATATAAATAAGTGCTATCTCATATGATCATTAAAAAGTAGAAATCAATAATTAATGTATAAAAGCTATGGTGCCATTTTAATACTTCATGAATTTAAATATAAATTAATAAAATAATTTAAAATGAATATGTGTGTAAGTCATAATATAAAAGACTTTATAGATATTACTCAAAAAAAATGGATTGATATGGGACAATGATCATAAGCTTTTTAAATAGATGAACCAAGTAAAATTTATGTTTTAGGATATAGATAAGGTCACATGGTTTGTATAAGGACTGCAACATTAATTAGTTTTTTAATTATTAAGGGTAAGTGAACAAAGTTATGGGACTATTTCATTAACATTACACATAATGTGATCATGTTAATTAATAACATGAGCACATTATTTAATTAACATGACCATGTTATTTGACTCTAGGATTCAGATTTGTAAGCCATAATGTGATCACATTATATTAAACATTAATGAGATTTCATTATATTGAATAATAACATGATCATATTATTAACATAATCACATTATTATAATTAACAGTAACGTGATCCTGTTAATAATATGATCATGTTACTTGTGTGTCAAACAAAATAAAAAGGGAAACCCAAACAAAAAAATACTCATTTTGCATTTGATTTCCCTCACTCTACCATAGCTTTAGTGATCACATTTTTATTAGAAGACTCTAGAGACTACCAAGAAGCTACCAAATTCATCCCATGGACCGGTTGATTGATTATGCCACCACATAGGAGAGGTAAGTTATTTAAATTATCCTTATTTAACCCTAATTTTTCATAACTTTCATTTTTTAACCCTTGTTTTTTTAATATCCCATCAAGTTAACCCTCCTAACCCTCCATAGTTGCCTTTAGTTGCTCTTCCTCATAAACCTCCACAAAATCTTATTATTTCTCCTATCCCTCCACCTAATCCTCTTATGATTCCCCAAAACCCCCTGGTAATCAAGATATTTTGATTGACAACATTATGGGAGACAAACATGAAATTAAATATTTAATTAATAGAATAAGGGATCCCAATTAGACCAACATCCACTGCACCCAACTAGTTGGTTCCCTACATACCTTATTAGTTCAAATTGACTCTATAATGAGTCAAATTCATAAATAGACCTCATATATGGATACTGGTAGGGCATATTATGCTAATAAGTTGTCATCCCTTTAGGTTAATAACACATATATTTCAAAATCCAACATTTTGACCCTATTCATTGACCCTGCCACCAATGGACCATTTTCTGTAACCACTAAACATTTTCCTATCCATTGATGTATACATAACTCAAATCATGTACAATTTATGGGATCGATGGTGAATGGTCTTTGAATATCCACCATGTAATAAACATGAGGTCCCATTATATTATTTTAGGAAACTCTATTGTGATTTTATTCTCAATGAGATTCCTAGTTATTTTGATTTTAGTGAGTTTTAGGGCTGAGGAAAACAAACTACATAGGAACAACAAGGTGTACATTATGCACCTAATCAGTCTATATGGATCTATATCCAAAAGGATCTTAAACTTGAGATCCCATCTAAAGATCATCAGGTCATGGAGATAGACATTTTCCATGCTCTTAGTTCACTCACTAATACACTCATTGAGCATACAAGTAGGCTTTCACAGAGTGATGCTACATATACGCCATATGCTACCCAACCTTGATCCCACCCTTGAAATTAATGTAGAGATATGTGTATAAGTCCTTCTAATGATGATGACATTGGTGGTTAATATAGTTTAGATCATATTCTTATGAGTGATGAGTTTTTGGCACAAACATTTGGTGTGTTCACATTAGTCACCACATAAATATATTTATATTTTATATAAATGTCATGTTAAATTTAAGTTATATTTGAAAATTTAATTTATAATCTAATAATTAATTTACATATTAATTTAATATAACATACATGTCATTTTTTTAAATCTCAAGAGGTGACGGTTCATTCATCATCATAGCCCAACATTTACAACATTTTATTTGTTGCAGCCATTATTTACATATTTTGATCCAGTTGTTGGGCCATCCACAACTACATATATCTCTATTAGGATGACACCATTTAACTATATATAGGTAAAACAATTTACATGTATGTTTTATTCTTTGAATTTATTAGGACTATAATTATTTACATATATGTTTTTCTCTTTCTATCCAATTTACTTATGTAATCGAGAATTAATGCAAAAACAACACGACCAAAAACATAAAATTCATTAATGGTCTTATGTTGGATCATGATTC